>JBBPRX010000859.1:0-11138 GCA_038093195.1 Boletus fagicola | reverse complement strand
TTCCATCTGATCCAGCAACTCTGCTCCTCACTATCCTTTTCATGGAGGAAGATCAGGGTTTAATAACAAGTGCACCTTTGCTACATGTACCCATTTGTTCTATTATCATATCTGTAAGCGACTCTGATCTTATCCTTATCGGAATAAAACAGGTTTCTGATTGTCGTTTCTTCTTTAACCCACGACATTAAAACTATCTTGTATCTCGCCAACGATCACTCCGGAAGGCATCGCGCCTGGTGCTCGATCTGCGTGAGGCCGGAAGCCGCACTTACCACGGTGTATCCTCCACCTCAGAGATGGGGACTATCACGGCGCCAATGTTCGTTATGGGTCCTGTCAGGCGAACAGGCCGGGACACGGAAATTTCCTGTGACGCTTGATGAGCATTTTTCCTTGATCAACTAGGTGGTGGAACCTGGAGAGCAATCCACTTATTGATGTATGGGGTCCCTGAGGTTTCACGAAAATCAATCAATTAATTTCCGCGGCGGCGACACGAGAAGGTATGACAATATGACAACAGGATATAGTATTCATCGAGAGGATCAGCATAACTACCAGTTGCCGAGGGTACCGAGGCATATTCACAGTAGAGTGAATGAATGAATTTGGTTGGCTAACAGTACTAGGGAGGCACCATCAATGATGCATACCATACACCAATACAGTAACACAATCCGTGTGTCACGAGGTTCAAAACGCACACCTGTCTACAGCAGCCCTATTTCTCTCACTTGTTCAAGTATTTTGCAAGCTGTTGTCACATCGTTCGCGGAATGCAACAACACTTAAACCCTTCAGTTCATATGGAAATCGCAACAGTATACACCATGGAATTCCGGGGTGGTTACTAGTCTAGGTCTAGGTCTAGTATAAGCAACAAATGAACTAAACGAGTGATATCAAATTCAGACAAGTGCGCAGATCAAGGCGACGTCAAAAAGCTCTGATAAGCCTTAGTATTCTTCGGGGTCGTGGTATACGGGAATTCACAATCGCCATTGCCTTGAATGCATGCAGCGAGGGCGTAGCCAACGCTTTGACCCTCAAAGTAGGCCCCATGCAAGAAACCTGGGATAAAAGCGCGTCAGGGACATTTTGCAGCAGGCCAGCACAGACGACGCACCAAAGTGCTTGACGCTCGTAGCTTCGCCAGCAAACCAAAGGTGGTTCTTGAGCGTCGCCTTCAAGTTTTCCGAATGTTCCGGGACATAGGATGGTCCCCAGTTCGAGTACGAGCCACGGTACAGTGAACCCGAAGCCCAAGTCGGCACGTGAATATCGATAGGTTCGGGGACAGTGGTGTTGGGATACATCACTCGGAGAACTTCCATAACTTCCGACTGGACTTGGTCGACAGTGAGCTGCTCGACATAGAGAGACCAATCTCCCTGAAACAACATAAGAACATTGGTCGTCGCGGCTCAATATCCACTTACAGTAACTGTGACAGAGATGATGCCAGAACCCGGAAAGAATCCGACGTGATCCAGGCTCTGCCAGACGGGATACCTTCCCCTTTGCTTGTCTGCATACAATCCCATCTGATACGACTTGGATACGAAATATCATTACAGCGTGATAAACACTTACCTCGGTGGGGAACCAGAAAGTCTCGTTGAATTGGAGGAAAATCTGTGTGTATGTAGCCTAGGGTACCATAAGCACAGAAAAAATCCAAATCCAAAGCCCGACTAACCATTTCGATGCTGTTGATGGCCTCGATTTTCCAGTCAGGGAAGGGGGGTTGGAAGACAACATCCGTGTTTTGCAAGACGCCAACGCTAAACGTGCACAAGACGTGATCGGCAATGATGGTCATACCCCCGGCCGTATGCACTGTGACGCTGTCCTCGCCATACTCGATGAGGTTGACGGTCTCGTTGTAAATAATCTGTTGTGGTTGTAGAAATTCTGCCGCTTCTGCCTGAGCAATGTGCACGAAACCTCGCTGGTCGATTGATACTTGGTGGACATCGGAGAATCCTCCGGATTCCGGTATGTATGTAAAATTATTATTCTATAAAAATGAGGATGAGAAAGAATGTGCCAACCGAGGGCCTACCCATGCAGAAGCGAGCCATGAGGTTTGCGAGGGTGACTAAGGACGACTTAGCCGATGGTTCAAAGTCCACAACGTATAGCGTACCTGTGCATCTGCATCCAGCAACAATCAATTGAAGAATTAGCAATCACGAGCACAGAAAATAAAATATAACTTGCATTCCTGACAAATGGATCAGCCAATTTTAGTGTACAATGCAGTCGATGCTTACGAAGTCGATCTGATAGTAGTCGCTGGCAACTTCCTGTGGCGTTTTGGGACTAATACCCATGAGGCCGTATGCCGAGCTCAGACTCATGTCAACATCGCCATCTTGTAATCGCTGGCCTAGTTCATGATCAGGCGGCATTCGACATGGAGAAAGAGCTTCGATATACCTGCGACAACGGTGGCCTGAGCAAAATTATTAACCGCGGTATTGAACACGTCGGTGTAGTTATTATAGCCACTATCATCATAAGTAGCTGTCATTCATGAGTGTCTGACACACATGGCGGAAGGTTGACACGATACACATACTAATGCTTCCATAGAGGTCACTGGAGGCGGTAGTCAAATTGTGTTTGACCGCCAGTTCCCAAATAGGATTCGCGGTCCCATTGCCTTGCTGTGTTCCCTGGATCCAGTTGGGGCCCAGCTCGACCATGAACTGCCTACCCGATACGCCGAACTTTTTGGGGATCATACGACCACCTAGCTCGGTTTTGGCGTCAAGAATGATGAAGTCATCGATGCCTTGCTCGTGAAGTGTTCGAGCAGCAATGATGCCAGTCATACCACCACCGAGAATAAGGACCGTAGTGCGATTGGACGCGGTGGACGTCGTGTTGGCATTCTGGGCGAACACACCTGAGAGGGTGGACAACAACCCAAAGAGAACAACACGGCACGACGCTCTGGAGAGAAACATGTTAGAAAGGACAGGAAAGGGAGCCCTTGAAGGCAACAGCAAGAGACAGCGTTTAAAAAGGTCGAGATAAACTGGAAAAGGGAAGGAAACAAACAAACAGAATCTTACCGTGCATGTCATATAGTTATATAGAGGTAGAACCAACATCCCGCCAACTACGCGATGCCTACCCGAGTTACGAAAATCCAAGTAGCTTTCTACACTTTGCCCATTTGATCGGACCTAGGACCTCGCAGATCCAGGGATGCTAATCGTGCCGGAGCTAGACGGCAAAGTACTGCCAATCGGAGCGCACCACTGCAGTACATTCGCGTTCCGAAAGGGCACGTAACGTGCTGGCCCGCCCATTCCAAAATTTTCCACTGCAGATTTTCGTTAGTAAGCCTCCTGCTGTACACGGCCAAGGCTTAGCGCTCATCCTCGGAGAGAGCGACTGACGGGCGCAGCAAACAGGATCAACAGCCCAGGTCGTCCATCATAGATCAATCTAGCCCTAGCGCGCGAACAAAGAGCTGGGGCACGGCCTTCGGCAATAATTTAGTCCTCTCGGCTAACCATTTCACCAGGCCCTGGATGAAGGCGAGTCACCGCATGGTCATGCCAGTGAGCTACTAGTAGCGACCGGTCAACTTGAAGTGCTATGTACTTACTCCACTGATCTGCGAAGCGGCGGTAGACTCGCCGGCGCCGATCTGCAAGACAGGTGTGTAACGGCCGTTTGAGAGCTGCCATGAATCGTTGGACTCGGAGGATGGCTAGCAAAAAAGGTAATTATGTAAGGGTCCTCATACCAAAAAAGAAAACGAGCGCAGTGCGCAGCTCATCGTGCCAATCAAGCCTGTTCCAGTCTACCGATCAGCGATGCGGCAGCCCCGTGTATATAGTTCGATTTACCCGCAGGCAACGTTATCGCTTGACAGGTCATTTGAGAACTGCCACTGAGTGTGTTGTTCCGAGGAGGGTCGTTTTTGCGTGAAAATGCTGCACTTTTTCGCAATTTGATCCAGGCTGGTGGCAGTACTAGTACTAGCCGAGAATTCAGTCGAAATGAGATTCTAGCCCAGTGAATATTATGGAGACGGTCCCTCGGAGTTGAAGTGCGGCCAAGTGCAAAATCAAACAGCCTTGCTCAAAACTCGGACTGCATCTTCGAGACGACAATCATCCAATCCTGGATTCCACTTCGGATAGACTCAAACACGTTCACACGCTATAGTAGGCGCTAGCCACAACATTCACGTCGATCTTAACAAATACGCTGGCAGAACACAGCTGCCACATCGACCGGTACTATGTCATTCTTCCCAAATACATCGCTCAGCCTGCCCTCGGTTCGAAGCTCACGAGAGCATACCTTGGCAACGAACGAAGCTCAGTACATTGCCGATCACGCACCACATGAGCGAGAGGTAACTTACTTTCCGCTCACTCTCCATTTCTCACCCTTGCTATCCAGCTTATCCGCGATCTGCTGCGGAATGCCGACTGCAACGTCAGCCTTGTTGGTCCGGAGGCTGAGCAGGGGGAAAGCGCCTGCCAACGGGCCTGTCAACAGCTCATTCAGGTCATGCGAGCGTGTACATTGTCCACTCAGCGCCTACCGAGTGCCGCGGTAAAGGATGTGGTGACGGGCCATTTAACATCTCCAGTGAGCCTGAATGTTCGCTTGAACTGAGCATCGTCCCTGTACTACTAAAGCAATCAACCGTACTTGCGATAGCTTGAAGACGACCAAACATCAATTACATAATCCCGCATGAACGCGCGATAATCATAACACACGCACTTAAGATCACCCTGGTGTGACGTGTGAGAGGGATACGTGATCAACGAGGGTGTACATACCTTGAAAATGACAAGGTCGCTGCCATGTAGCCAATTCCAAAGTTGCCTTGCTCTCTCCTTCATGTTCCAATAGGGCCACGGTTCAGTCCAGAACTTGGCCAGTGCTTGCCCGTCGACTTTCTCACCATTCACCTCGTTGAGATTTGTGCTCAAAACAAAGATGCCCTGTTCGAGGTACGACCCCCACCGTGTTACCATTTCTTCCAAATGAGCAGCCGATTTGGTGCTTGGAAATAATGGCTCGGGGAAAAATGTAGGCGAGAGAAGGGATGTAATGGTACTTTCAAAATCCATAGGTGTAACATCGGAAACGAACCATGGGAAAAGCTTTGGGCTAAGAAGAGGTTAGTGTTTTTGACAGCATCATGATTTCTACTCACTGGAAAACCACCTTCGAAAAGTAAGGGGTATATGTCACCAGAAAATCCGCAAAAACAAAATCGGTGAACAGCTATCAAGCATATTATCGTTGACAAGTGCTACAGTCATCGGGAGAGCTGAGATTAATACCTCGAAACCCGCTTATCAAAGTGAGCAGATCAGGCGCTTTCCAAGTGTAGATCGCACCTACCATTGTCCAGAACAAAGTCACAGCGCTTCCCTGATCCTCCCAGAGTCTTGATGTATTCCCAAACCGCCCCTTGGTCATCTCTGAGAATGAACTCTTGCCTTTCTTGCTGAGCCTGCATTCCTACTGTCTGCAGTTCCTCAATGTCCGATGGTGTCAAGTGGGTCAAGAGAGAAAGATCCTGTGTCAATCATGAGTGAGGTCTCTCTGACATCCATGAGGGTTCATACAGTAGCATTTCCCCTACGGCGGTACACGTTCAGGCTGAAAGGTCAGATGTATAGGGAGATATATGCTTGCCAAAGACACATCTGAACCATCTCTCGAAAAAGAACCAAGAGTTTATCTGGATCTGATCTCAGCCTTTCTTTCTCGGGTTCCAGTTCGTGCATCGTGGTTGCGATCTCTTCGCCCAGATAATGAGCGTCGTCGTAACACAAGCAATACAACACGCACGATATATCGCGGCACCGCTGTTCTTGAACATTTCCACTTTTTGTGCGAGGAAGGGATCAAAGTTGCGCCATTGACGTGTCTCATTGAAGTACGACCGAAAGAGGCGGTATCTATTCCCTTCTTTCAAGCCTGTGAAAGCAAACAGGGTTCAGGAGGACGCACAAGTAGCATCTGACAGGAACGGCAAGACAAGATCAGAATGACTAAGTCCTACCGACGGGAACTCAGTGTAAGGGACGCACTCTGCGAAGAGCCAAGGCGCGGTGAACCACGTGTTTCGGTGGGTCGTCTCTAATTCGGCGATCTCAGCGTTGTACACGTCGACGTCGACATCGCCGTCATTCGGTATTGGTCTGCAGAACGGGGGTGACAGTATAAGAAGACTGTGAGCAACCCGATGTGGTCGTCGGATTCTTTCCTCTTACTCGAGCTCTTGATCCCTTGCCATGCGGTACTTTAAGCGACTGGCTTTCGAGATGATGTCCTTTCCCTCTTCGACCTTGTCGTCCAGCACCTTTACGCGACCGAGCGCGTCCCCGCCTGACTCGGCGAGACGCTGGGACTCCATCGTCATGTCATGAATCAGATGATGAACATGGCTGATGATATTGGTGATGATGATCGGCCAACGTTTGACTACGGTTTCATAGCTGTCGAAAGCTGAGCGTGAGCATTATGATTCATGTGGGAGGGGAAGGGACTCACGAGAAGCTTTGATGTTCGAGCGATCGGAGAATGATCAGCATGGGACTATGAATTGTCCGACACAGTGATCCGAGGCTCACCTAGACTTGTCCAGGGGATCGTAGGGGAAATATGGAGGTTTGAACATCCCGAATGACGGTTGGATCGGGTAGTGGCGTTTAGACTCGGGTGTTCAGGAAGATGTAGGTATGGGAAGTGTAGCTTGACCGACGCTCACGGTGTTATGTATCGATCTAATGATAGTGAACTTCAGGTTGGGTTTGTCTTGCTCACGCCACATGGCAGGACACACGGAAAATGCAACGGCCCCCTCGGGCCGCGCTTCCCCGCGAGCTCGAGCTGTTCCCGCCGAGATAAGTAAGTTCGTTATATTAACGGGATTGTACATAGTCCACTAGAGGTTTGTCCATTCGACAGCTATTGAAGCAGACGCAAGCAACGAAGACGGCGAGGTTGGCCATCAATGTCAAGGGACCATCGTCAACTTCCTCCTGGGCTATCAGATGATGGTCCGACAGCGGCAGGCAGGGGAAGTTACGATACTCGATAACACTACGGAGAGGTTAATGTTAAATGACCGGGACACTGGCATGCATTACTTGAACAGATTCCGAAACAAATGCCAAGAAGTATCGAACGAATAATATACAGACAGACAGACTGCGATCCCGTCCATTTCTACACCTGGAATCCAGGAACCTCACGTCCGCTGGTACAGCTTGAGCAATAATGGGAGCTGAGGTGTGCTCTTTGGGTCGCTACGCAAAACAGGCCGCTGCACGGGCGGCGACTTGCCGATCTCGCTGGCAGGCACGGCAAGTTCGAATTCAAACGCGCGTACGAGTGTGAAAAGGAGGGCTTTTATTCTGTGTTCGACACGAGACACAGCTCAGTGTCAAATCAACGCACACACGCACAGTTGGACTTACTCGACGAGGGAGAACCGGTATCCGATGCATGCTCTAGGGCCCCCGAGGAAGGTTAGCTGGTGGCCCCATACGCCTGGGATCTGTGAGACCGCCTCTGGAATACTTTGCCACCGTTCTGGCCTACAATCCGTGGCGGGACACGTGGGTGAACGAGGAAAACCACACAGATGAAAAACGACATACTTGAATTCGTGCGCATCAGGTCCCCACAACTCCTGCGACCGGTTGATCGCCAAGATCGGGATAAAGATTGACTCGCCTTTTCTGATGCTGTGCGGCGTGGTGAGGATATACATTGGATTCACTATGGGACACGCAAGGGTACCTAATAGAGTTGTGGACGACGCCATATTTATCCGTGAACGGTTTCTCGACGGGCAAGATGTCATCCTTCATTGCTATCCGCATAGTGCTTGGAACGGGTGAGTGCACACGGAGGGTCTCTCTGACGACCGCATCGAGGTAAGGAAGCGCCATGAGCTCATCCATTGATGGAGTGTCCGTGTCAACGGAAAGGAGTTCTTCTCGGAGTTTGGTCTGAATTTCAGGGTCGATCGTCATCGCGTAGAATGCCCAGGCAGTCGCCGCACTATTGTACTGTCGTCAGGTCCCAAAATGTTTCAAGAGAATGTGGCGCCACACCTTGTAGTTTCATGACCGGCGACCAAGAACGTGGGAACCTCTGCGGAAGAACGGGTCAGACTTGATACTCAAACCGCGGAGAGAGGGGAACGCACGGGCCAACACATCTTCGTCAGACAGCCTCTGACTCTCAGGGATGTCAGTCGCCATATTTGCCTTGACCAACAGTGACAATAAATCCCGAGCATGCAAACTATCCTTTTCACTTGCGTCTTTCTCTGTCACATTCGCCTGAGCGGCTGATTTGGCATCCGACAGTAGATCGTTGCCGATGCGTGCCATCGTACGTCGTGCAACCTGGACTCTACGTGCACGATCGCTAGGCTGTCAGATTGAAGATAAATGCGGATTGATAGCACGAAAGGGATGTTTATGGTACTAACGAGAAGACGCAAAGGCGGGAACCATGCTTGCAAAAGAGGCAGCATACTCAATCTCTGACTCGCCGCGGTCACGGTCGCGAAAGCCTTGTTCAGTTCGTTCGGTTTCTTGTTCGCGTTGAGGGAATCAAAATTGTAGTTGAAACCTAAAAGCGGTCAGTGGTGTCTGATCGACCGGGATACAAGTGCCCACTGCCAAGAGTTCACCTGCGAGACTAATGACATCAAGCGTCATTCTATTCAGCCATGGCATGACATCGAGACGGGCGCCAGTGATGGTTTCTGCAGAATCTTTGGCAATCTCAGACGACCAGACATCACGAAGCTGTATTGGCTATGGTAAGTTATCTGCGTAGAAAGGAATAAGACATCACATACTCGGATGGCTTTTGCATGGAAAATGTCGGTTAGCGCCCGAATTTGGGCCGGACCGAATGCAGGATTCTAAACATCGAGTCAATCACACGAATGGTGTATATCTGCAAGGATTTTTAACGACCATAATACGTCTCTGTTTAAACAAGGGACTCGTGGGCATCGACAAAGACAAAGAAGAAAAATGGATACTAACCTGCTGGCGGTGCTGAGCGCCTTCGACGACAAGGACACCTGCGGTCCTTGGTCAATACGTGCCAACAAAAACTACGTGATGAAATGACCCACCATTGCCAAGTATCTGGGATATGATGTACCTGACCTGGAAGGACTTTTGGTAGTCATTGTTGTGGGTGAGGACATGGTTGATGGCCTGCGTGTCCATGGTAAACAACTGACTTGACTAGAAAACCACTGTGTTCAGCACTGAGGATAAGGTCCGAAACGCCAGTAGCATACGCAGAAGAAACCCTTGTATGCGAACGTGCTGCCGTACTGTTTCACCCATTCATCATGGACCGCAGAGATCTCCTGGAAGTGAGAGAACGATAGGGTTAGTCGAGTACAAGTCCGTCATGAGAGACCCGTGAGGAGGCGACGCACAGCGAGATAAATGTCTTGTAGATTTCCAAAAATCCAGCTTGTTGCTTTGGGACCGTGTAGGTGGCGTATGGGAGACGTGAATATCTGGTACACGAACTGGAAGAACCTCCAGAGTCCAAAGGCGATCGCAGAGGCAAACGCAGCGAGCAACTGCGTTCCTGCTGGGATCATGACACGTAACACGAGAGAGCCAAGGCCGACTGTAACACCTCGGGCACGATTGCATACTAGCAGTATGTGATTCAAGATAGACCCAATGTGTTTCGGTTAAATTTAGCCAACTTATTCTTCCTCTTTTGGAAGTACAAGTTTCTCCGAAGAGTCACAAATTGAAATACATTTTTCTCAAAATGTCCTTGACTAATAATTTATCATAAACATTGTCTTACTTATTCCAAGGCGCTGGAATCTATTTACAACTACATATGCATCGACAATCGTGCCCGAGGTGTAACCTACTAGTACTCTCGTAAGAGTAGTGCTGTCAGAGGTGACCTCATAACTTTTTAGGGGTGCAAACACGCTGCCCACACCTCCGCCGAGGGCGTTTGCAATCAATCTGCTCGATCGCTGAGTCAGATCAAAGTATATGAACTCGTTATATCGCTGTTAAGTGTCGACTACGTTTGCAACTGATGACCGCATGTAGGGATTTGGACTGCGAAATAAGTATACTATCCCTGATTTCGACGTGAGGTTAACAGAGTACCAGAACAAGTTCGAAGAGCTGAAGAGCGCGCTGGTGGAAGCCGTTGTGCCAGTTGCATGCGGATGTCGTCATGTTCCCCATGATGAACAATTGAGGCCTGAGGTCCCAAACATCGGTATGTCATGCTAATTGGGCCTTGAAAGTGTGACCTCACAGAAGTGGAATCAATAACACTTGATGAAATCCCATATCATAGCATCTGGAACTAGATATCTGCAAGAAAAGGGATATTTGCCCAGCTCAAGCCCCTCTCACTTGGCTCCTCTCCTTCGTCGTCAGAGGACAACCATCTCCGGCAGCCTACAAGGCAGACCACCACCTTCAGGCCTTTTTGCCTGTTGAGTTCTCATAGAGTTGGCACCTCTTACCTCGCCTACCATTTGGTCAACTGTCAACCACCTCCACCTTCATTGACACCCCTTGGGCCTATCGACCCCAAGGAAGGACTCCCCGGTCACCCCTCAGCAGTCATAGTCTAACCTGGACTACTCCCACTGTCCACCCCTGAGGACATCCTGTCTCTCTCTTTTGCTTCACAGATACCGACTAAGCCTTACAAGTCAGGCTACCACCTGGTTTGTGACCCACAGTTGAATCTACACACTTGAGTCACTTGTCAAGGTTCTACCACCAGTAGCAACCTTAACACTAACCACCGGCAGAGGAGATGCCCTAGAGACAGATGTCCTAGGGGAACGAAGAGACGGTGAAGGAGTTGAGCTAGGGACAAGGTTAATCCTAGAAAGGGGTCGACAACGATGTCTGGGGATGGCCCAGAGAGGAGGAGGGTAGGCAAGGGCAACGAGAGCAACAAGCACTGAGAGAGTACAAGTGGGAGGAGATCGCAGGGAGCTTGAGCCTCAAAGGCTGATGGCAGACTACTATCCTTAGTAGAGTCTTAAGCTAGCATGAGGGCTTGTGCAGCCAAGAATACACAGGAATAAGTAC
>JBBPRX010000858.1:0-11142 GCA_038093195.1 Boletus fagicola | reverse complement strand
TTTTCCCTGACAGTTATTGAGGTATGAGTGTGCCTCCACCATACAGTATTTAGATTCCCACTTCTCTTCCCAGCACCTCAGTTGTTTTCGCCCCATTGGCAACAGCTGAGGTGAGTTACTTTCTATACATCACTTACTCTGAGACTAATGTACTTTAGCTCCAGTACGAATAGGTAAATACACTTAGTTGTTTTCGCCCCATTGGCAACAGCTGAGCTCCGGTACGAATAGCACTGGACTTGCTCCGCAAAACTCTGGACCTTCGGACCTCCGGATATTGACATCTACCAACAGCACTGCCTCCAAGGAACAGAAGCAGACAGTTTCCATGATCTTTTAGAAAAGTATTGAGTCATTGGTCAAAACTTTGAACAAATGGCAGTTAAAAGGGGACCGCCATCCTGAAACCCATACATTCCTTGCCCTCCACGGCCTAACAGCCAATACTATTACCCATCATCACGGCCACCTCCAGGCCAACCCCCATTTTACTCCCACTGGTACTCAACCAGGAAGAGGCGCCCCAATGCAGATAGACATACAACAAGTGCAACCACCTCGACCAGATACCCACACTTGTTATGGATGTCAACAGCAAGGCCACATTTGGCCTAACTGTCCTACGAACCTGAACCGAAGGGAAAGGCACCCAAATACCAGACAACAATATCTGTGGGACTACAATTCAGGTACCTTCATATCAAATCCAGCTCTTCACCCCCCCACTGTTGCACAGGTGGCACAGCACCAAGAACATTATCTGGGACAGCCCCTTCCCATTCCACAAGAAGTACCCCAAATCACTCAGCAGAGTACAGCTGTCAGTTACATGACGTTGGAAGCTGAAGCCTTTTATAGGAACAAATTTGAAGTAGAAGCCAAGCAGCGAGCTGCTCAGGCTATAAATGAACAGAGTTCATAGGTGATGAGGATCCCTGCAAACCAACTTCTTGTACTATTTCTTCTTCTTGCATTCATACCAGAACAATGGACGAAAGTAGTAATACTCATATCGAAAACAGCCTGGTAGATTGCACCGACTCAGATTTCCCTGTATGTACACTAGATGATATTTTTTCACAATATAATATTCATTCCAAAAGGGCGACTCCTAAGAGTGCAGTGCTGGAATTAAAACAAAGCATGCTTAATTCCCTTGTTTGGCAAGTTCAAAATTCTCCTATTTATAAATCCCTCAAAGAATCACCAATTTCCATTCGCACCAGTACTCTGTCATTTGGCAGTGAATTATCACTTAAAATGAGTATAATGATGAAAAAGGATGGCCAATGGCATAACCAATACATTCAGGCACTTTTGGATTCAGGTGCTTCTCATACTTTCATTGATGAACAATATGTATTACGACACGGTATCCCCACTTCAAAAGTGGATCAACCATTAGATGTGAAAAATGCCAACGGCTCTAATGGAGCAATAGGACAAGTAATCCACATGGTCACTCTTATTATTACCATACAAGGACATTCAGAAGTACTAGACACTTATGTTTCTTGCTTGGGATCTCATTGACTAATCATCGGGTATGATTGACTATACCAGCACAATCCGGATGTCAATTGGGTGAACAAAATATTTCTTTTCCACATTGCACTTCTTATTGTAAAATCATGGGACTAGGACCTGAGGTCATTCCCCCTTCATCTGTACAACCGAATATTCATGTCATTGAGGAAAGACTAAAAGAGAAGGTCCCCAAAACATATCACAAGTTCTTAGATGTCTTTTCTGAAAAGGAATCTGAATGCATGCCCGAGTGAAACCCCTGGGATCATGCAATAGATCTCAAACCTGATTTTGTACCAAAAAAAGGTAGAGTCATTCCTCTTTCAGACGTTGAAATGGAGGAAGTTTGCACCTTCATTGATAAAGAACTCAAAAAACGGTACATTAGACCTTCTAAGTCTGTTATGAATTTGTTCATAATTACATTTCTTTTCATTTTTAACTTTACTTCTCACCCCATTTCTGTTCATCTTTATCTAGAAGTCATGTGACATCTTCCATGATCATGTGATCCCCTTCCAATCTTCTTTCATTCTCATCATGTGATCCTTCCCATGGTCATCTGACCTGTCACCTGATGTTCCCCGCTTTAGTTATCTCTCCTCGCCTATTGGCTGCCACCATATTCTTTCATCTCTGCTTTCTCTCACCTTATCATCCAATAGCCACACTTCCTCTCATGGTACAGTCTCTTATCGTATCCCATGACATACTTACCTTCCCACTCCACTCTTCTATCTCCCACACTCCCCTTCTTCCTTACTAACCGCTCTCATGTTATGTCATAACCCTTAGCCCTCGTTTCCTTATTTAGTTAGAGCACCCTGTACGTTCCTTGGTCTGTGCGCCTGCGGCACTACTATTTAATACATCCCTAGACAACCTTGGAACTCCAGTTCTAAGATAGTCATCTAGGTCTTGGGTACTCACCTCGAGAGTCAGCGATAAGTATTCAAGATCTCAGTACTTCCCAGTACTGTGCATCAAGAAGAAAGCAGACAGCAAGATATCCTTTTTAGGATTTAACTCTGTGAGTTCACTTCTATGATTATTTCTTTTACATTGATTCCATCCTCCTTCAGATCAGTTCCTCGTCATCACCCTAGCAGATACTCTTTAGATTTTGACTCACAACAAAGTCCCCTCAAACAGCACCAGTATTTTTTATTCCCAAAAATGATGGAAAAAAGAGACTTGTTATGGATTATCACTATTTAAATGAAGGTACCATCAAAAATGCATACCCACTCCCCCTTATTTCCACTCTCATTGATTGGTTGAAAAATGCCGACATGTTTACCATGCTTGATCTGTGATGGGAATACAATAATGTACACATCAAAGAAGGCGATGAGTGGAAAGGAGCATTTGTAACACCAATTGGGGCATACGAACCAATTGTTATGTATTTTGGAATGACTAATTCACCTCCAACATTCCAACAGATGATGAACAATATCTTCAATAATCAATACAGTATGCTGTACTAGTAATATATATTGATGAGTGTATGATATTTACTAAAGGAAAGACCAAAACTGAACACAAAAATATTGTAAAAGAAGTACTATCTAGATTACGGGACAATGACTTGTACGTTAAACCAGAGAAATGTGCATTCTCCAAGGACAAAGTGGACTTTGTAGGAATGGTAGTATCTAAAGAGGGGGTTGAGATGCAGGAAAAGAAGGTGTCAGGAGTACTAGATTAGCCAACTCCCACATGCCTCAAGCAACTTCAAGGCTTCCTTGGACTTTGCAATTACTACTGATGTTTTATCGAAGGATTTGCTGAGATTGTTAGACCACTTAATGATCTGACCAAAAAGAACACACCATTTACATGGGGTCCTCGGCAAAAAGAAGCCTTTGAAATGCTAAAGAACAAGTTCTGAGAAACTCTGCTCATTACTTACCCAGATCGGAATAAGGAAATGAGAGTAGAAATGGACGCCTCTGATATACATAGCTACGGGAGCAGTTCTTTCAGTAAAATGTGAAGACAGACATTGGCGACCTTGCGCCTTCATTTCTCATTCGTTTGATAGCACAGAGCACAACTATCCTATTTATGATAAAGAACTCTTGGCAGTTATTCGAGCTCTGGAAGAGTGGAGGTACTACCAAATCGGTAGAGAAGGTTTTGAGATTTGGACAGATCATAAGAATCTCAAATACTGGAAAAAGCCACAAACTTTATCCGGTCGACAAGCTCGTTGGCACGCTCTACTACAAGAGTTTATTTATTTATTTGTTTACAAACCTGGTTCATTGAATGGCAGAGCCGATGCCCTATCTAGGCCTCCAGATCATGGTGATGCCATTCAGGATCACAATACGAACATCATGGTTTTACCAGCTTCTTTATTTTTGAACAATGTTTCTCTGAAATCTTCATTTTTCGATATATTACAAACTGAGTTGATTGCTTTGGGCGTTGACTCTATTCAGGATTTCTCTTTCAATTATGATAACAACATTTTCAAAAATACCAAAAACAAAGTTTTTGTTCCTCCTTCATTACATACACAACTCTTAAATATTTGTCACAACTCTCCTATTGGTGGACACTCAGGACAAGGACGTATCCTACACCTTCTCACTCACTATTTCTCGTGGCCTGGTGTCACCAAAGACGTTAAAAACTATGTAGATAGCTGCCAAGTGTGTGCCCTCACGAAGGGAAAGTCAACAGCACCGGCAGGAAAACTCATACCTTTACCCACGCCCAAACATCCATGGGAAGACATTTCTGTAGATTTTATTACTGGGCTACCACCATCCCTTTCTTTTACAGCAATTTGCGTGATAGTAGACTGCTTCTCCAAAGAAGTTATGTATTTTCATTCCTTGTTACAATACGGTTTCATCTAAGGACCTAGCAATCATATTTAAAGACAATGTGTGGTGTGTACATGGACTACCTTCTACAGTAGTATCAGATAGGGGTCCCCAGTTCGTATCGGACTTCACTACACAGCTTTGTAAACTTCTTGGGATTTCCCAGAAGATCTCTACTGCCTATCACCCACAAACTGATGGCCAAACCGAAAGGATAAATCAGGAGTTGGAACAATACAGTATCTCTGAGCTTACATAGCTAAATGTCAAGGAGATTGGGCAAACTAGATCAAAATGGCTCAATTCCACCATAATAATTCTCTCACAACTGCCACTGCACCATTCCCTTTGCAGTCACACGTAACTACAGTACACCCCACACATAGAATTTGAAGGAAATGCCAAAACCTTAGCCGGCGAATTTGCAGGAGAAATGAGCCAATCTCACAAAGAAGTAGAAAAAGCTTTGGAAACTACAAAAGAAAGGATGAGGCATACAGTGGACAAAAGAAGGTCCGAAGCCCTGGAGTATGAAAAGGGTCAGCAAGTCTGGCTTTCTACAGACAAGTTAAAGCTTCCCTACACAGCAAAGAAGCTCACACAGAAATGGATTGGACCCTATGAAATCTTAGAGGTCCTTTGAAATGCAGTCAAACTTAAACTGCCGAAACACGTTAAAGTTCACCCTACTGTCAATATACTGTATCTTGTGTAAAACCTTATCACCAAACATTACCTGGACAGCCCATATTACGTCCAGATGCGATAGAGATAGACGAAGAAGGTGAAGAGCAGTTTGAAATAGATCATATAGCCACATCACACTTCAAAGGAAAGGGATTGCAATACTTAGTCCATTGGAAGGGATACGACAAAACAGATAGAACATGGGAAACAGCCAATATCATTAACACCGCGCCCAAAGTGGTCGCTGAATTCCATAACAAAAACCCTTCCGCTCCTTGTAAACTCCGTGGACTTTCATTAGCCGATTTCCAAACTCTATTTTCCACTTACAAAAACTACACCGAAATGGACTTCAAAGGGACTCGTCTGGAATTCGAGTCATAAAGAGGGGGTAGTGTTATGATATACAACATTTTCAAACTTTTAATACACTTACCTTGTACATCATTTTACCTTTCATTTCATCGATGCATGCATGTGACTGTGGGAACACACATGTGACTAGATCTCAGATTCATGACATCATCAACACATGACTTTAATTTCTGCTCTTCTCTCATGTGCTGCTTCTCATTTTCTCATCATCAAACTTCTTCTCTCACATTAGTCATCTGTATTACCAATTTCTCTCATGAGAAGCATGGTCTGTGCACATTCATGTACAGTATATATGTAAAGTAGGCACTTGACAACTGGCATCCCCAGTCTAATCCACTTGTTCTATACGAATTAAGGTGTAACTCTTCCCCTCTATTCTCATCAACGGTCCTCCTTGTCTTTTATCGTTCAAATTGGTGCATCTGGAAAAGCATCCAGCCAGTGTTGCTTTGTGAACCTTGTTCACAACAATATACCCTCACTGTGGTGCATTCCACAACTCATCGACCTCATTGATGCAATCATATGTACAAATTAGGAAGACTGCTGTGAAGGTTGCTACTGGTGGTAGAACCTTGACAAGTGACTCGAGTGCGTAGACTTGACTGTGAGTCACAAACCATGTGATAGCCTGACTCGTAAAGCTAGTCGGTATCTGTGAAGGCAAAAGGAAGACAGAATGTCCTCAGGGGTGGACAGTGGGGATAGTCCGGGTTGGACTATGACTGCTGAGGGGTGACCGGGAAGTCCTTCCTTGGGGTCGATGGGCCCAAGGGGTGTCAGCGAAGGTGGAGGTGGTCAACAGTTGACCAGACGGTAGGCGAGGTAAGAGGCGCCAATTCTATGAGAGATGCTCTAGAGGGAGAGCCTGCCCAGAGATGGTCGTCCTCTGATGATGAAGGTGAGGTCGACCTAGTGAGGGCGTTGGACCTCGAGAGATGGTCATCCTCTGACAATGAGTGGAAGCCGAGTGAGTAGGTCTTGTGCTGGGGACAAGGTTAATCCCAGCAAAGAGAATACAAGCGAGGGCAAAGTTGCAGGGAGCTTGAGCCTCAAAGAATGGAGGCTGACTTAGTATCCTTTGCAGAGTCTTTGGCTAGCACGAGGGCTTGTGCAGTCAATAGTATGCAGGAATGAGTAGGTTCAAGTTAGAGAAGCGTTTACAGCTGAGTTCTAACTTATATACTAAACGAGAGTGGTTTAGGGCAGGGGAGAATGCCCGAGAAGGGAAGACACGTCACATCGTGAGAGGTCACATGGTATGTGTCAGGAAGGACGCGTCGCATAGTGAGGTGTCACGAGGTATGTGTTGAGGGACGAGGCAGTGGTGACGTGTCGTGTTGCGAGAAGTCACGTGGGGCGTGTCCAGGAAGATGCGTCGAGTGAATGGTTACGAGGTGTCGTGTCCAGGCAGAGGAGATGCATTGCGTCATGTAGGGTCACAAGGTTACACGTTGAGTGTGATTTGGGATGGAAGGGGAAAACCAGAAGAGAAGCTGTGAAGGACCAGCTCTTGGGTGAACCAGAATCAAGAAGGCAATGGGATAGCCTTCGGAAAGGATTGGATCATCAAGGCAATGACTCAGGAAGGTTTAGGATCAATGATGCTGTGGGTACAGCGTCAAGGGAGGCTGTGGGGGGACAGCACTCGGGTGAGGTCGGGGATCCAGGAGAGGAGTCTGGATGGACGACTATTGGAGATAGTCATCAAGGAGGGAGTCCAGAGTGAGGATCGAGAGGAGGGATCCAGGGAGGGTCTGAAGGAAGACTACTGGGAGTAGTCGTCTAGGAGAGAACCGCAGGGGATCTAGGGTGGGTCTTCCAGAGTAATGTCAAGGGAGAAAGGTCTCCATCGGGGATCAAGACTCGGGAAAGGGAGGTGAAGGGGAGCCGCTTTAGGAAAAAGTGTACCCAATCGTAACAACTGCAAAGTATACAGTAAGTTGCAGCAGATGTCTGTGTCTGTCCAAAATGTCCAATGCAAAGTAAAAGGTGATCAACACCAACAGAGAATTACTCTTGACCAACATCACTTAACCACCTCCTGCATTCATCCAGTTCCATCTACAAGCTATGATGTCATCTAGCGTCAATACAAGGAAAATATTTGTGACTCACATTGGAAAGCTGAAGCACATCTCTGACATCCAAAATGACATTATCAACCAATTGCATTGCTTCAAAGAGATAAATCTGCCATGATATTAGCTCAGTGTTGTTGGGAACACACTCAGAGACCAGAGACTTGGGCAGAGCTTTGCATTTACAAACATTAGCTTCTGCTTCTGTCTTGTAGTGATGTGCCAGCGCAAAAATAAGGCCGTCGGTCAGTGCCCCAGCCATAAGCAAGGTAACTGGATATTGCTCTTTGGAAGTCACTATGTACTGTAGGTGTGATATGGACAACCAATATATTGTGTGTAATTAATATATGGGGTATGTGGTAGGACTATGGGAGAAAGGAGGAAGATGATTGGTGGAAGCGCATAGTGCTTTCCGGTCCAGAATGGAAGCCAATACCTGCTGGGGGTGTGAGCTGCGATCCCATGGAGTAGGAGTGACCAGTGACACGAGTAGTGAAGTGGTGCACCCAGCAGATAGGAGGTGGACGCAACTTACTCATCTATCTGTGGATGGGTGGAATGGTGTAGTGGAGGAATGCTTCGTGAATGGCTGGTTTGGGTTGCATGTAAGGGGCGAGGATTTGTGCGTGCTTGTGTAGGTAGATGAGGAAAGCATCACTAGCCCAATGGACTTTGACCTTAACCACTTTGAAGGGAATGTTGTGTAGTAGGTATTCAAGGGTTGATCCAATGCAGATTCCATGGCCTTTGAGGGGGGGAAGGTTGGCGGCTTTGATTGCTTTTTCAAGGGTTTTTAGGAATTTTTGGCAGGTTAAGGGGTGATGGCCATTTTTGATTCTGTATGTGAATAGATGTGCATTGGCAGGGGGGTCATTAATGTTGAAGTGGTTGACGATCATGTTGTGGGGGTCTGCAGGGCCATCTTGCTTCGCCCAATTGACATCCTCTCCTGAAGGGGCAGCTTTGGTGTGGGGAAGGTGAAAGTTAGTGACTTTGAAGCCTTGGCGGTCCCATTGCACACTCATGTGGTTCCTGGAGATGTGGGTGGTGGGGTTGAAAGCATTAAGGTTATTGACTGTGAATTCACCTGTGCGAGTGGTGGCAAAGAAGGTGGTGGTTAGACAGGCGAAAACTGTGGTGTCAAGGGGTTGAGATAAGTCAAGTTTGTTGCAGATTTTGCAGATGGTGTCGACAGTGTATGGTTCACGAGGGGGTCGTTTAGATGAGGGGGGGGCAAGAGATTTTGCCACTTTGAGGAGGGTGTCTGTTTTGTCAGAGTTGAGGGCCCAAGGGAGGCTGTGTATGGTGTGCCGGGCATGAATGGCATTTACATAGTTTATGATGGTGCTACCTACATACGTGCCTGCTAGTGTGGAGATGAAGGTGGTGATGATTTTGGGAGATGATGGGGCTTGTTGATTTTTGGGAATGCCTTTGATGTCACAGAATGAGTGGTTGGTGAGGAGACTGGAGCTGTAGATTTCTTTTGTTGAGTCTGCCCATGTGTGTGCTCTTACATTGTAGATTCATTGCATATCGGTGGAGACCAGAGGGAGGGGGGTATTGTGAGTGGTGGTGGGTCACCATTGGAGTAGGTGATCCTTTGCTGGACATTCAGGGCAGAGTGGGAGTAGGGGGCCATTGGAGGAGGGTATGTTGGAAGCAAGTGGATTTCTGAGGAGATTAGGGGTTTCAGGAGGGTGGACATCAATGAGGTGGTATGGTAACATACCTGGTTTGATGGCTTGGTGGATGAGTGAGTGGCGCGAGTTGCAGCTGTCACTATGCTGGATCAGTTGGGTGGTTGTTAATGACATTGGTGACAAGCTGTTGGATGGCTTCTGGAATGGGGAAGAGTGGGATGAGGAGATGTAGTGAGGGGTAAATTCCATGTGAAAGAGGGTCAGCTGGGTTTTCTGTGCTGGAAATGTACTCAATGTGTGTTGTGCAGTTTGATGAGGCCAGGGCAGAATGGATGCATTTGAAGATGTCATTGGTGGGTCTGTTGCGACTCCTGCATTTCCACCATCCCTCAATGATTCCTCAGTTGTTGCCGAAAACTTTGAAATGAAGGTTGGAGGTGCCAGTGTGGAGGACAGCGAGAACAAGCAGTTCAAAGCCAATGCTCTCAGCCCAGCTGATGTCACATCCACCATTTTGCCATCCTGGACAAAGGGACCATGTGCACTAGCAGCCATTTAAGAGAATTCCAATGCCAAAGGTTGAGCTTGCATCGGAGAAGGCATTGAGGTCGATGGGAGGTTGGGGAAAAGGGATTGGGGAAGGAGGCCTGGGATGTGTGAGTTGCTTGAGCCACCAGACAAGGTCTTCTTGAGTGCCATGGGGGAGTGTTCTGGGGAGAAAAGATTTGTTGCTGAAAATGGATAGCATGGCTTCGATGTTGATTAGGTACAGATGGCCTTTGGGGAAGACCTGGGTGGCATGGATTAATTTACCATGGAGCTTTTGGATCTCACTTAGGTTGTGGGTGTGGCGCGAGTTCCAATTGGATATCACATTGATGTATTTGATTCACTTGGTTTCAGCAAGGCAAACAGTGTGGTGGGTCAAATCTCATGTGAATCCAATGAAGGTGGGGCGATTGGAGAAGGGGATGTCTTTGGACTTTTCCCATGGGATGCCCAGATTTTGGGAGATGCTGTCGATATCATTGAAGTTGTAACAGATATCAGAGTCAGGGGGAAGTTGAAGGGAGGAGGAGAATAAGTCAAGTATGGGGAGTGAGTGATCTTCATCATATTCTTCATTTTGGCCAGACGGGAGTGGGGGCCCTTTGAACCAGGCACATCCACCTTGGACTGTGTAGTTGCCTGATGAGGCAATGCATTTGGTGGTGTCACTGCAATATTGGTTATAGTTAGTGATGTGGGTTTTTGATATTCTGAGGAAAAGGTGGTCATCTACCCATCTTAAGATGGGGCCAATGCCATGCAATCTCATGATATCGGCTCCGGCACTGCCAATGTTTCCATACAGGCCACCAGAGGGACCAAAACCAAAACAAGTGGAAGTATCAATTGCAAACTGTGAATCAGACAAGCATACTATGTGAGCATGCCATTGTGACAGATGCATGGGAACTGTTCTATATGCCTCGGTGACGTCCTAAACAGCACCCTGTGATCTGGGGGGAAGGTTGCAAATGACTAAACAGACTATGGGAAAAGTACTGTAAAGTGAAGGGAAGTTGTCAGGGTTGACAAGGGAATTAACTGAGGGGGAAGGGAATTAGGAGTGTGAGAAAGAAAGGTTTTGAACAAGACAAAATTTGCCAGGTTTGCCAGGTTTGGGGACTAGAGACAAGGGAGTGGTTTGGAAGGGTCTGAGAGTGACTTTGATCTCTGTTTGCAAAAAAGGGCCGAGATATCTGCATTTGGCAAATTCCTTATCAATGATTTCTTGGAATACATTGTGGTGTTCAGTGATGAATTGGCTGTTCAGTGGTGAGAATGTATGGGGGATGGGGGGAAGTTTGGCGGAGAAGCTGAAATGGAGGCTGTCAAATATGTTGGGGTATCGGGGGGTGAGGTGTGCTTTGGCGAGCCCCTGAAGCCAGGCTTCAGGATTATAGGGCATTAGGGCTTGGGCGCGTCTCAGCTCGATGG
>JBBPRX010000857.1:0-11142 GCA_038093195.1 Boletus fagicola | reverse complement strand
AATCCTCCAGCATAGTACGGAGAACACTGCCAAAATACTGTGGGACTGAGACATGTCCTCGTTCGGAAAAAACCTAAGTGGGTCAAGTTACCGTATATTTTACTTCCGAAAGAATCATGGTTCACCTGGGTCAATCGTCGTACAATGGCGCTGAGGTCTTGCCCATGGATGTCTGTGTGGATGAGGAAGGATATACAGGAGTCCAACCAAGGCAGTTCCCGGTCATCGACAGCCTCCGCAAAATAGTCAAACATACAGCCGCGAGCATTAATATCAAACCCACCTAGATTGTTCCTTCTTCCCCTTTGAATTCTCCGCAAACTCGAGTATCGGAACGTGCTGCTCTTCTTCCTCACCCGGGAAGCTGGGACTCGAAGGTATAGAAAAGTCGGGGTTCCGCCGTCCGCCGCGTTATTGAGAGAGCGTTTCGGTATGTACATATGGGTTGGCATGTACGCGGATTCGATGAGATCAGGGAGGAGCGCTCTGCGTGCGAGTCAGTTGGGGACATGAAAATTGGCGCCACTTGAGTTCGGCGGCTTTGACGAGACCGACTCAGTGGTCTGTTGGGGTCGAGTATATTACTGTAATATCGAATATCGGTAAGCAGCCGATACGCATTCGACCTTTTCAACAGCCTTGATCAGGCCTCCAATGGACGGATGAATTTGTATCCTTTCCTTTAATTTATGTAAGTGTTTTCAAATCTGATACAAATGCAAGCGTTCGAAGCCCAGTCAACATTGTGTCAAGGGGGCACAAGGAAAATGCCGGTCTCGTGTTCTCCCGCGGTGTCATCCTACTAGTGTGATCAGTGAACACCGACATCAGTTGTCGCCAGTTGGTAGCACGTAATTAACGTCCGCAAAGAATCAGTAATTCCACGACCTTTCCTCACCATAAAGCGAATGATGAGCAAGTACTTACCATGTCTAGCCTTGAGTCCGTCACTAAGGAAAAGGGCCATCATTACCCGGTAATGGCATCGCGGCGCTCACCAGAGTGGCGCAGCGTCACAGCAAGGTGCCTGTAATCCCACGGTGTCTAACGTTGTTCAGATCCACGACCTCCCAAGCTATCGCTCGTGCTTCACTCATCTTTCAGCTTTCATAACCACCCCCGGAATGAAGGCCGCCTTTAAGAAACAAATCGGACGCATCCAATCCCGCATCGCCAGCAGGGACTTGTCTCCGGCACCTGCCCACCATTCAGATGTACCCAACCTGCAACTCAGCACAATCCCCAGCGGCTTGAGCATTATTCTGACTCAAGCCAATGACGACGATGCTCTCACTCTCGAGACCCAGCCCACAGATTCAGATGTGTCCGAGGTCACAGACCCTGTCTCTCTCGAGCCACACTCCGACAAATCGAGTGTTGCTGACGTGGAGATGAAAGCTTCGGATGTTGCCCACTTCATGCAGCATGTTGACCCAGACCTTATGGAGAAATTTGGACGATTCAGAATTCTCATTATTGGCAGGGCGAATGCCGGCAAGTCAACCGTCCTTCAGAAAATCTGCAACTCGACAGATGATCCAGAGATTTACAACGATCAAGGGCAAAAAGTAAGCTGAACAATGTGGGATATATATACTGGATGCTAATGCTGTCGACATGTGATCAGGTCGATTATGTGATTGAGGGGTCGAGGGAGGTGAGTTTCATAGCAACTGTGCGTCTCTGCAAGCCATTTCACCTTGCACATGCCACAGCGTGGACTCCACGACATCAGTTATGAGATGGTTTTCAAAAGCAACAAGAGATTTGTTTTCCATGACTCTCCTGGATTTGAGGCTGGCCGTGACGATGAGTTTGAGAAGATGAAAAACTTCGTCACAGAGTGTGCCAGTACAACTTTCCTCAAGAAGCAGATCCATGCCATATGGTGAGTGGGTATATTGTGTTGGGTTCTAACCACTACTTTAATACAAGCAGGTACTGTATCCCAATGGATCAATTTCATCGTGCTATCAGTGTGGCAGAGGAAAGGTTTTTTGGTGAATGTGACACCAGGAATGGTGATGAATTCTTGTTCATGATGTGTTCTTAGCTGATTGGTTTGGGTGCTAGTGCCAGTTGTGGTGTTATTCACTAAATGTGATGCTCTCATTATGGAGGCATTTCAGCCTGAAGACCTGCTACTGCCTCTAGAAGATCAACTTGTGAGGCAGAGGAAGAGTGCTGAAGGGATTTTTGCCAAGAGAAATATATGGGGGGATCTGTGTAAGATGAACTTCCCTCCACAGGCATTTGTAAAACTGGAAAGTCTGTACATATTTATATGCTCTCATCTCTATTATATTATATTAATTATATTACCAGAGATGGATACACCTGATGCAGGATGTAACATATTGTTGGAACAGACTACAGCTGCATTGAATGATGCATCATTGCAGATGTTGTTGATTACAGCACAAGAGAAGAATATTTTACTATGCATTGAGCATGCAGTCAGATAGTGAGTAAAACTGTTTTCAGATGTAAAAGATATATATATATATTGACATCATAAAGTGCCTTGGTGCCTTATGTTGAGTTCAAGACCACTCACAAGAAAGATGTTGATCTGGCTGAGGTATTGGCAAGTTGGTTTCCACACACACAGGTAAGATTTTGAGTGTAAATTCTTCAAATAAAAAGATAATTGCATGTCTGAATGATACTGATGGATGGTTAGGTAATTATCATGACATGAAGTTGTAAAGAGCTAACTGATGGATTGCTTTCTTCTGTCCATAAAGAAAGTATGTGATATATGTATTATGCATTGAAGGATGATACGTAAACTTACATGCCTTAACATATGGATAGCATGTAAGTGGTATATCAACACAAAAATATCCATTATAATCTATTCTGCTGTTTCTGTATCAATAGCAGGTGAGCAAGCTGATATAGACTTGAAAGAGAGTGGTACTGATGAATATATGTGTATTGGTGTTTGAATCAAAGGGAGTAAGTCATATAGGAATATGTGCAAGTTAGAATCTTACTAAAGAATTTTTTGATGTTACTGCTGTTGTCTTACTATTAGGCAGTAAGTGATCTGACATGTAGTGATAGGGATTGTAACTAATGGTTTGATGTTGGTATTGCATAATATGATAGGGAGTAAGTGGTTTGATTACACCTGAAAGACACAAAACTAAGGGGTTCATATATTTGCATTCCTGAAACCATCATGGGATATAAAGAAAGTAAGTGGGATGTGTATGAAAAAAAAACATACCTTTGTTGACAAGATTGTGTTCATTTTGACAATTGCTATTTTAACATTAGTTTGTAGGTGATCCATTCTGCATTTTAAGGCTAGGTGTTGATCATACATCTATGCACTGTATTTTTAATTCATAGTTGGTGAGTATTCTGTGTGAATATAAATCAGAGCACTATTGATAAAGTTGCCTCCTGCTGTTGTTCTACTGACAGGAGGTAAATGGTCTAATGTGGATTTGAAATGAGAATGCTGCTAATTAGCATGCCTCCTTCTGCTCTTCCATTGATAGGCTGTAAGTGGTCTGATGTAGATTTGGTATATGAATGTTGCTAATCAACATATGTACCTGCTGCTCTCCCATTGATAGGCTGTAAGTGGTCTGATATGGAGTTGAAATGAAAATACTACTGATCAGCATTCCTCCTGCTCTCTCAATGATAGGTTGTAAGTGGTCTGATGTGGATTTGAAATGAAAATACCACTGATCAGCATGCCTCCATCTGCTTGCCCATTGATAGGATGTGAGTGGTATAATGTAGATTGAAATAAGAATGCTGCTGATCAGCATGCCTCCTCTTGCCCTTTGATTGATAGAAAGTAAGTGACTTAACATGAATTTGAAATGAAAATACTGCTGATTAGCATACCTCCTTCTATTCTCCCATTGATAGGAAGTAAGCAGTTTGACAAGAATTTGTAGTCAGAATACTGCTAATCATCATGCCATTTGCTCTTTCATTGATAGGCTGTAAGTGGTTTGATGTGGATTTGAAATTAGCATGTGCTTATTTGCTCTTCTATTGATAGTTTGTAAGTGATGTGATATGGATTTTATATCAGAATGCTACTAATCAGCATGCCTCTTTCTACTCTCTGGTTGATAGATTGTAGGTGGTCTAATATGATTTGAAATGAGAATGCTGCTAATCAGTATGCCTTCTTTTGCTCACCCATTGATAGCAAGTAAGTGGTCAGATGTGGATTTGAAATGAAAATGCTGCTGATCAGTATCATGATGCCTCTTGCTCATCCATTGATAGCAAGTAAGTGGTTTGATGTGGATTTGAAAAGAATGCTGCTGATCAGCATACTCCTCCTACTTTCCCATCAATAGTTTGTGAGTGGGCTGATTGGGATTTGAAATGAGAATACTGTTGATCAGTATATTTTTTGCTTACCCATTGATAGCAAGTAAGTGGTCTGATATGGATTTAAAATAAGAATGCTGCTGATTAACATGCCTCCTGCTCTCACATTGATAGTTTGTAAGTGCTCTAATATGGATTTAAATAAGAATGCTGCTGATCAGCATACCTACTCCTGCTCCTCCACTGATAGGATGTAAGTGGTCTGATGTGGATTTGAAATGAAAATGCTGCTGATTAGCATGCCTGGTTCTACTCTCTTATTGATAGGCTGTAAGTAGTTTGATATGGATGTGATATCAGAATACTGCTAATTAGCATGGATGTTCCTGCTCTCTGATTGACAGTTGGTAAGTTGTTTGACATGGATTTGAAATAACATGCTGCTAATCAGCATGCCTTCTTCTACTCTTCCATTAATAGGATGTAAGTGGTCTACTATTGATATAAACAAGAATGCTGCTGATCAACATATCTTATCTTGCTCTTCCATTGTTAGCGAGTAAGTAGTCTGATGTGGATTTGAAAGAGTATGCTAATACTTAACATACCTTCTCCTACATTCCCATTGATAGCAAGTAAGTGGTCTGATAAGAATTAGTAATGAGAATTCTATCAATCAGCATGCCTTTATCTGCTCTCTGATTGACAGTTGGTAAGTTGTTTGACATGGATTTGAAATAAGAATACTGCTCATCAGCATATCCCTTTCTGCTCTCTCTTAATAGCTAGTATGTGGTCTTATGTGGATTTGAAATAAAAATGCCTCTGATTAGCAGGCCTCCTGCTCTCTGTACATTGTCAGTTTGTAAGTGGTCTAATATGGATTTGAAATAAGAATGCTGCTAATTAGCATGTGTGTTTCTACTTTCTCATTGATAGCGAGTAAGTGGTCTGATGTGGATTTGAAATGAGAATGCTACTAATCAGCATGCATGCTCTCTCATTGATAGGCTGTAAGTGGTCTGATGTAGAATTGAAATGGGAATGCTGCTGATCAACATGCCTCCTCCTGCTTTCCCATTGATACATAGTTTGTAAGTCATTTGATATTGATTTGAAATGATAATGCTACTGATTAGTATGTCTCCTCTTGCTCTTCCACGAATAGATTGTAAGTCTACTGTGAATTTGAAATAAGATTTCTGCTTATTAGTATGTCTTCTCCTGCTCTTCTATTAATAGCAAGTAAGTGGCATCATGTGGATTTGAAATGAGAATGCTGCTGATCAGCACATCTCTTCCTTCCACATTAATAGGATGTAAGTGGTCTGATGTGGATTTGAAATGAGAATGCTGCTAATCAGCATGCCTGCTTCTCCCCTCCTATCAATAGTTGGTAAGTGGTCTGATGTGAATTTGAAATGAGAATGCTGATAATCTCTTCTCCTGCTCTCTCATTTATAGGAAGTAGGTGGTCAGATGTGTATTTGAAATGAGAATCTTCTGATCAGCATGCTACATCCTGCTTTCCTATTTATAGGAAGTGAGTGGTCTGATATGGATTTGAAATGAGAATATTGCTAATCAGCATGCCTCTACTTGCCCTTCCATTGATAGCAAGTGAGTGGTCTAATGTAAATTTGAAATAAGACTCTGATCAGCATACCTCCTTCTGCTTTTCTATTAATAGGAAGTAAGTGGTTTGATTGGGATTTGAAATGAGAATGCTGCTGATCAGCATGCCTATACTTGCCCTTCCATTGATAGCAAGTAAGTGGTCTAATGTGGATTTAAATCAGAATGCTGCTGAGGAACACTTTTGAAACTTCTCTTTCATTGATAGGAAGTAGGTGATTTGATGTGGATTGAAATAATGATGCTGCTGATTAGCATGTCTCCTTCTACTCTCCTGTTGATAGCGAGTAAGTGGCTGATGTGGATTTGAAATGTGAATAGTACTATTGACAGGCATGGCTCCTGCTGCTCCCCTATTGATAGCAAGTAAGTGGTTTGATGTGGATTTTGGATGAGAATGCTGCTAATCAGTATGCTTCTTGCTCACCCATTGATAGCAAGTAAGTGGTATGATGTGGATTTGAATAAAAAATGTTGCTGATCAGTATGCCTCCTTCTGCTGTCTCATTGACAGGAGGTAGGTGGTCTGATGTGGACTTGAAATGAAAATACCATTAATCAGCATGCCTCCTTCTACTCTTGCATGGATAGAAAGTCAGTAGTAGTCTGACACAAATTTGAAATGAGTATACTGCTAATCAATCTGCCTTCCCTTGCTGTCTAATTGATAGCGAGTAAGTAATATGACATGGGTGTGAAATGAGAATGCTACTGATCAACACTGGCATATCTCCATCTGCTCTTTCATTGATAGAAAGTAAGTGGTCTGCTGTGAATTTGGAATTGAAATGGTGCTCATTAGTATGCCTTCTCTTACTCTCCCATTCATAGCAAGTAAGTGATCTGTTGTGGATTTGACATGTGAATGCTGCTGATGATTTCTTTGTATTATTTTTGCTTTCATCACTGTTCCACTAATAGTTTGTTAGTGCTACTATATGCATGAGGAAATATTGGTTACTTACTGTATCAATTCACACCCCACCTTCTGTGACTTTCCTCCTGACAGGAAGTAAGTGATTCAATTTCAAACAACAGCATGAATGATTTATGAGTGTACATTAATTTTCATTTTCACAGAAGGTAACAATATGATGTGGATTGACAAATTGGATCACTAATATATCCATGCCTTCCTTTAATGTTTTATACAATAGAGTGTAAGTGATCTGATTTATAGTCAACATTTGCATTCTGCTCATCAAATTTGCCATTTTATTATCCAATCTGATATAATTATAACATTCTTTAAATTATGTACAGCTGGTAAGTATTATTTTGCTACTTTTAAGAACTATGCAGCTACAAATTGATATATCTATAGGATGTAAGTTATATTTTGTGGTGTCATATATTTGTGTTACTTACATTCATGCTTTGTTGACATTCAGCAGGTAAGTTATTTATGTACTGATTGAAATACTCTTATTCACAATCTGAATAGGCAGTCAGTTTTTACCCTCAAGCTCTATATCCCAACTAATATCATCCAGATTGTCACCAACCCCCAGTTCTACCCTGTAATTTTTATCAATCCATTGTATTATATGTTTGTTAAAACAATTCCATGTCTTCCAGGGCTCTCTTCAAACAAGAGAGGCATTGTCTATGGCATGTCTATTCTGGAAAATATGTTTACTATATCAATTTCCTACACTATTTCAGACTACAAAGCCAGCCAAAACAAAGAAAGAGATCCTTCACAATGCCATCGGTAAGTTGATTAAGTTTGGATTTTGATCACTTACATACATAACTTCCTTGATAGGCCTTTTGCTACTTCTTCAATATTCATTTACTCTGGTCCAAAACAAATCTGAAGACCCCTTTTCCTTGGCAGTACAAAGGTATCAAACATCTGGGATATCTGCTCAGATATCCAAAACACTGGATGAGCTCTTTGTCAAATATTATGCTACTAAGAGCCCAGAGGAAAAAGTGAAGCTTGTCATGGATCTAATCTTGCACCATCCTTTGTGTGGGTGGTCAAATGACATAGTTTTTTACATACTAACTTGATCTCATAGCAAGTGGCATTAGTGATTGGGATTAGGAGGAAGTGTTGGAGTACTGAGTGACTGTTACAATTTCATCTCCTTATATGACCCAATTTCTTTTCTTCAACCCTCTTTTGACCTCCAAGAAACATCGGCTGTGTTGTTAATGCTCAACAGTCAAGATAACTGTCCAATTCGAGTGCACAAGTTATCAAACACAGTGGTAGACAGAACAGCCAGGGAGACACTGGCATACAGATATGACATGATCACGGAGGATCCTATATAATTTGACACCATTCAAGTTGAGATTGAAATATTGAACGTTGAACGTTGAACATAAAAACAGAACCATCCAATAATTGCTGATCTTCTACTAGTCTCCTTGGTCGACCGTGACGGCCGAAGCTAAGGTGCAGCTCAACAACAAAAAAGAATATCAGAAAGAAATAGACTCACGGCCAACATCCCGATCTTGATGGATGTACTACACTTCGTCGGGATTGTGAGTGCCAAGGGAACGAAGGTAGCGTTCAACGATGTAGAGCTTGTTATGATATACAACATTTTCAAACTTTTAATATGCTTACACTGTACTACACTTTTACCTTCTTTTTTATCAATGCATGCACATGACCATGGGAACACACATGTGACCAGATCTCCGATCCATGACATCATCAACACGTGTACTTAATTTCCACTCTTCTCTCATGTGTTGCTTCTCTTTTTCCCAGCATCAAACTTCTTTTTCTTCATTACTCATCATTATTACCAATTTCTCTCACGAGAAGCTTGGTCCGTGCACATTCCTGTAATGTATATAAAGTAGACACTCGACGACTGGTATGCCAGTCTAATCCACTTGTTCTCTTGCAGAATTAAGGCGTGACTATCTCCTCTTTTCTCACAAACTCAGTCCTTTTCTTGTTTTCTCGTCTCAGGTCTGGTGTAACCTGCAAAAGTCCGGCCAGTGTTGTTTTCGAGATTCATCTCACAACACTTGGATTAGACTGCTTTACACTGCCCGGGCTCTTGGGCTAAGGAGTACCCCACTGGAGTTTTCCAGGTTTCTTTTCTTCTACACGTCCGTGCCTTTAGGACGTAGGGATTGAACCCTAAGCTTTAGTCTCAATAGTACTACCTTCTCAGTCCCTCCTTTGAGGTGATACCAGTGTCAGGGTCGAGCCTGATTTGTGTAGAGCAACTAGGGAACCACTGTCGTCATACAGCCCTAGGCCGAGCTTATTCCGAACACTGGTAGTCCTCGAAGTAATTCAAGAGGTAGAGCATCCGTATTCGTTTTAGAACAGTATATGTGTAGTTTCATTCCTGGTCGCTGCGGCCCCCAGAGAACTTGTTACGCGTCGTTTAGGAGACGCCGATATTACTTGCGGTCGAAGAAGACTTACCTATGCCCGTTTGCCTGTCATATCCCCAGAGCTTGGTTGGAAGATACCAATCAATAAGGAATGATGGCAAATGTTGACATGGATGAGCTGGTCGAAAAGATGGCCGAGCTCAATATGGAAAGAGAGAAAAACAGTATTATGAAGAAGATACAAGATCCTGGAATGTGGGACGGAGATAGAAGCAAATTCCATCTTTGGTGGGTAAAACTACGGCTTTGGGTAGGAGAGCAAAAATGGAAGAATGATAAAGTACGAGGAATAGCAGTGCTCTCATGCCTAGAAGGAAAGGCTGCTGGATACGCCCAAATTACGATGGAGTTCTTACTTGATAAGGAAGAAGAAGAAGTCTTTGACCATGATGGAAAATCATTAGGTCTAAAAGGAGAAACCGCTTGGTGGGGTTGGCCCACCTTGCAAAGGAACATCAAAGACTATTTCCAAATTGATGTTCTCGCTCACGAATCCCTCAAGAAGCTAGAGGTATTACAGCAGAGTGGTAAGGCAATCGACACTTTCTTGCAAGAATGCGAAATTTTAGTAAAGGAAAGTGATGTCGAAACTCATCATGCACAAAGCCTTCTGAAGAAAGCGGTGGATTTTCGTATCTACCAACAACACCGCTTACAAGGAACAGAGGCTACCTCCTTCCACGACCTACTAGAAAAATATCGAACCATAGGTCGTAACTTCAAACAGATGGCAGTTGAAAGGGGACCGCCGTCAAAAACTCCGTACATCCCACGACCCCCACAGCCTAACGGCCAATACTATTATCCGCCCACACGACCCCCCCCCCCTGGGTCAACATCCACGTTTCACTCCCACAGGAACTCAACCAGGAAGAGGAGCGCCCATGCAGATTGATACCCAGCAGGCGCAACCCCCGGATACTCGCACCTGTTACGGATGTCAACAAAAAGGTCACATTTGGCCCAACTGTCCCACAAATCCTAATCGTAGGGAATGACGTCCTCAAACCAGACAACAGTTCATTTGGGACTACAACAACGGTACCTTTGTACCTAATCCAACCTTCACTCCCCCCACTGTCACACAAGTTGCACAGCATCAAGGACACTATCCGGGACGGTCCCTTCCCGTTTCACAAGGCAATCCCCAGATCGCCCAAGCAACGGCAGTCAACTATATGACGCCAGAAGCTGAAGCCTTCTGCAGGGATAAATTTGAAGTCGAAGCTAAGCAGCAAGTTGCACAAGCTTTAAAAGGACAAGGTTCATAGGTGATGAGGGTCCCTGTGAACCAGAATCATGTACAATTTCTTCCTCTCGCATTCTCACTAGAACGATGGACAAAAGTAGAAATACTTGTATCGAAAACAGCCTAGTGGATTGCACAGATTCCAACTTTCCTATATGTACATTAGATGACATGTTTTCCAAATATGATATTCATTCCGAAAGGGTGACTCCTGAGAGCGCGGTGCCGGAATTAAAACAATGCATGCTTAATTCCCTTGTTCGGCAAGTTAAGAATTCCCCTATTTATAAATCCCTCAAAGAAACACCACTTTCTCTTCGCACCAGTACTCTGTCATTTGGCGGTGAACTATCGCTTAAAATGAGTATTATGATGAAAAAAGATGACCAATGGCGTAATCAGTACGTTCAGGCACTTTTGGATTCAGGTGCATCTCACACCTTCATTGACGAACAATACATACTATGACATGGCATTCCTACCTCTAAGGTAGATCGACCTCTAGAAGTGAAAAATGCCGACAGCTCTAACGGAGCAATAGGCTGAGTAACTCACATGGTCACTTTAAT
>JBBPRX010000856.1:0-11143 GCA_038093195.1 Boletus fagicola | reverse complement strand
AGACGAATGGAAGAAGAAGAAAGAGGCCCACTATGTGGCTTCTCTGGCCACCACTTCCGTTCTGGACCCTCACCTCCTAGCTCACACATCTGGAGCGATGAATTATGGACCACTAGCCTTCGCCCAGACCATTGCCACCTTCGATCTTGCCCACTCCATGGACATTCAGCCAACTCCTGAAACTATCCGGACCCTTGAGACCTGCATCTCATCTGCCCCAATGCCATCACCTGGTGATTTACTCACCATGCATTATACCAACATGGACTCCAATAACTCCGGAGAATCCACCCCTAAATGTGCTTGCCTCTCCGAGCGCCTCTCTGCCCCTCCTGCCCTCTCCTTTGAACAGGATGAGAATGACATTGTTTCCCTTGGCACCTTGATGCCCAATGATGCCTCCTTCTTAGGAGAATACCTGGACAACTTTTATCTTGAAGATGACTGCTGTGTGGATGACATCTCCACAATGGATTTGGAATTTAGGCAAGTAAATCCGCCTAACTTGGACATTCCGGACACTAATGATGAACAACACTCCATTCTGTTCTCACCTATAGCTGCTAAGCATGTACATACACTAGTAGCTATAGGAGAAAATCATATGTGTGTTCATTTTGACCCTTCTACTTGCTGTGTCTGATGTAAGGGAACAGAAAAGTCCCATCTGGATGGTACCACCCAGTGGATACTTGGTTCCGGTGCATCACAACACTTTACACATTGCATTGATGATTTTGTGGAATATAGTGAGATTGAAAGAAGCATCTCCATTACAACAGCTACACCATCCGATGGACAAGCCATTGGTATCAGAAAAGTAATCCTCTGAACCACCGCTCCTAATGGACATGAACAGCTCATGCAGTTGGATGAAGTCCTACATGTCTCTAACCTGACTGGACGATTGATCTCCATTGCATCCTTACTCCAGAATAATCTGGACTGGTCACTAACCAGACACTCTAGAAATCTAACTTTTTGGTCTGGACGAACTCCAATCACTTCATTCACACCCTGAACATTCCATGATACAATGTTTATAATAAAAGCATCATGCATCTCTAGTATTGATGCAACTGTCGCTACTATTGATATGAATATTATGCACAAACAATTCAGACATCCTTCTTTGGAAGTACTGTCCAAGGCACAGAAACACATACTGTATAAGCAGGTTTCTGGGAACAACTCCACTGAAATCTGATGCTCCATATACTGGATGTGCACTTGGCAAGATGGCCAACGGGTCCTTTCCGGAGACTAAGAAGTGTGTGACATCGCCCTTCGAGTTAATCCACTCAGACTTGAAATCCTTTCCAACGGAATCATACTGGAAGCATTGATATATGATTGTCTTCTATGACGACTTCACATCTTTTGCCTGGACAGTTAACATGCGAAGTAAAAATTCTGCATTACAGGCTACTAAAGACTTCCTGAAGTTTGTAAAGACACAGTACAATGCATCTGTAAAAGGATGGATGTCCAATGCAGGGGGAGAGTACAAGTCTGAAGCTTTTGATAAGCTACTCCGAGATTATGGAATCCACATCTACCAAAGTGCACCCCATACTCTGCAACAGAATGGACATGTGGAAAGATTAATGAGGACCTTGATGGACAAAGCAGAGTCAATACAACATGAGGCATGCATTCCGCCTTCATATTGGAATTTTGCTACTTCCCATGCGACACATACAGTATCTATAACTGGACTCTGAACCGACGACTTAACTGGTGTACTCCGTATGAGCTAATACATGGAGAGCTACCAGACATCAGCAATTTCTGCATTTTTGGCTGTGGTGCCTATGTGCACCTTTCTCCAGATGTCTGAAAGGACAAACTATCTGCCAAATCTGAGATGATGACATACTTTGGAGTCACACCCGGAAACGACCAGAACTCCATATTCATGCATCCCAGCAACTCCATATTCACCGCCGCACACACTTTGTTTGACAAGACATTCTGTCCTTGTTGTCCTACTACTTGGCACAAACCGCCAAATGTCCCTCATATCCATGACTACTTTGAAATTCTGGACAACCAAATTGCTCCTAAACCAGATACCCTCTCACAAGAGGAAGAACTGAATTGTCCAAGAAAGACTAGGGAATATCCTGGCAACAAGCAACCACCATCTCCACTGCGGACCCCAACTCTGCAAGCTCCTGATGATTCCAGTGATGATGATATTCCACCACCTATAACTCCTCTGCGATGAGTACCAACTCTGGATAACCCTCCGGCACTATCACGCCGTTCCGAGCGTATCCGATGTTCTCCCACCCACCCTGGAAATGTCTATGGGGACCATCAACACCCCCTTAGCCAGATTAAGGACATTGAGAACCAAAGTCGCTGGAAGGAAATAGTAGGCCAGTCATAGGGCGTGATGAAAGCAGCCTTCCAGTGATTCTCAGGTTTGATCAAGATGTTGTTATATCCCCATCATACATCGAATTTGGTGAAGATGGAGGATCCCTTCAGTTTATTGACGAGATCAGAGATAAGGGGGAGAGAGTATGCATTCTTGATCGTGTGAGAATTGAGGTAGTGGTAGTCTTGGCAGGGGCAAAGTTGCTTTCCATCTTTCTTCTGAACAAAGAAGAATGGGGAGGCCTGAGAGGATTTGGAGGGGGAGATTTTGCCTGTTTTGAGATGTTCATCAATAAACTCCTTGCAAGTGGTTTGCTCAGCAGGGTTCAATGGGTAACTCTTGGCTCATTTAGGAATGAACGAGTTCTTGAGTTTGATAGCATGGTCATAAGGCCATGAAGGTGATCACTTAGTGATGTTTTTCTTGTCAAAGACATTGGTGAATACCTGAAAAGCTATGGGGAGAGAAACCTCTGTTTTCTCCATCCATTGGGCAATAACTGTGGACATTGTTGTCTGTTGTACCACAAACTTGGGTACATTGCCAGTTGAGTTGAAAAACCTAGCCCGTTGGATAGGTGTCCATTGACGAAATGCGTCGTAGAGCTCTTTCTGGGTATGCTCTTCTTCATCATGGCCGAAATACTGTAGCAGGTATCTTTGTTGGAGTGCTTCCGGTTTGAAGCCACTCATCTGCTTGTACTTGGAAGGGGTTATCATAACCCAGCCTTCTGTCCAATTGACGTCTGGATTCAGGGCCGTAAGCCAGGGCAACCCTAGAATCACATTGTCTTTGCCGCAGTTGAGGATGAATAGGTCCCACTGCTCTTTCACTCCTCTGTAGTCAACCACCACATTGGTCTTGAACTTGATGGTCCCTGATTGATTGGGCGACCCATTGACATTCCATGCTTTGAGGGGCATGTCCATCTTGAAGATTGGTAGCTTCAAGCGTCATACCATGCTGAGGCTGATAAAGCAGCCAGTAGCTCCACTGTCAATCAAAGCATTAGTGCCAATGATCTTGCCATCCTGTCTCCAGATCGAAAGAGGAATCCAAATAGAATTACTCTTCAATCCAGAAATAGATACAGGGGCAATCATGATGGAAGGAGATGACATTGGTCCATCCCTTCCCTTTAAAAATGTGAAGTAGAGGGTGCACCTGTGCCAGTGGAAATCCTATCCCCCTCCTTAGTTGAGGGCCCTCCCTGCTCATCAAGGCTAGGGGCATATGCAGGATGCTCATGGGCGGTGAGCATGTTGATGGTTTCATTCCATCCGTCTGCTGTGGCAGAATCGTTGGCCTCACCCAGAGGCACTCCCTGTTCATCCAACCCTACTTCATAGGCTGTCTTCAGGGTCCTAAGAATCTTGTCACATCCTTCAGTGCACGATAGCCCCTTGAGGTAGGCATCCAAGGGGTCCTGGGGTACAGCAGAGGTTTGTCAGGAAGTGGGGGATGTGGTGGCAACCACACGTGTGTAGGTTGCATGACTCAGTTTCGGAGAAGGTTTGTTGCAAGTGTAACCAGAATGGTTACGAGTGGTGCACCCCACTTTCTGGCAAATAAAACAACACCTTTCCCAATAGGGTTGGGTTCATTCTTCTGGGGTGATCGTAAGATGATCCACATCCATAGCATGGGGGTTGCGACAACCATGACCTCCTCCATAAGCGGGCTTAGGCCCCTTCTGGAAGTGCTGGATTCACTTGAAATTTCCTTTGATCTCCGAGGCTTTGGTATAGATGTCCTGCATATGAGTAGCTATCTTGAGTACTCCAGAGAGGGTGAGGTGAGTGGTGATATCCTTGTCCAACCATCGTAGGAACCATTCAGTAAGAGCACCGAGATCCTTGACTCCTGAGCATTCAGAAAGGACAGCGAAGTCGGAGATGTATTCTCTGAACACCTTGTCAGTCTTTCCGTGTTGATAGAGGGAGGCGAGGTCGACCCTGGCCTGGATGGTGGCATTGTATGGGGAGAAGGTGATTTCGAAAGCATCTTTGATAATTGAGAAGGTTTTCTGAGTGTTGGGTACTGCGTCATCCAAGAGCTGGGTAAGCCACATTTCCGTGAAGGCTTTTCCTCTGTCTCCCTCCATTCGGTTGAGGAAGATGAATGATCTGGCTCTTTCTCTGTACTTGTCTGGGTGAAGGGTAAAATATCCCAACATGGCTTTGAGCCGTCTGTTGGCATCCGAAGGCTTTCCATTGAACAGTTCTGGAAGGGCAGCTTTGGTGTCTCCTGCCATGTCATCATCATCGTCAAGGTCAGCTGGTTTGTCTGGGTCTGGGTTGGGCGGTGGTGGGGGAGCGTCAGGGAGTCCTCTGAAGAAAAGTCCTCTGAAGAAAGCATCTTCTTCATCTTCCTTGATAGGGGAAGGAGAGTGTCTAGCTTCAACTGATGTACTGTGGACTAGTACAGGGAGAGCTGGGTGGTGTCCTTTGGAGGAAGCACAAGAGAGGGCAGGAGAGGGTGTCTGATGATGAGGAGGGGGAGGAAGGGCAGAAGTGTGTCGGGATGGACCACTAATTCTGCGGAATGACCCTTCAGGGGGAACGGCTGTGAAGGAGGAAGAGGGATGAGGTTGCGGAGGGGATATCCTTCATTCCTCATCTTCTTCCTGAGATCCAAGAAGTGCAGTAAGGTTGATGCACCTCGTATTGACGAGTGGGGGTGGGGGAGATTGGGCTGAATAGCACCAACTAGGATAAACCTGAACCTTTTGTTAAGTTCTTCGAACTTAACAAGTTACACTCTCATGTAACTCCTAGTGAAGTATAACCAAGTGATGTCCAGTCACTGCGACTATCAGAATAGTCCCTCTACAAGGTGATCATAGGCAAAGCCCAAGGGTGTCTTGACAAGCCTGAGTGCTTGAAGGTGGCAGCAATGAGAGGATCTAGGCTGTCCTAGATAGAAGGGGGGGAAGAGGAGCAAGCGAAGCGAGGCTTGCTAGAGGAGATAGCAAGGAACTGGTAGAAGCGTACACTGGATTGTGTAGGTTCAGGTTAAAGATACAATACAGGCAGAGCCCTAATATATGTATATACTGGTAGAGGGGTTTAGGGCTGGCCAGGCTAAATAAGGAAACTAAGGTAAGGGTAGGCATAGACGTGTAAGGACGCATCGCAATACAAGACACGAAACACATATGAGGTAGGGATCACAAGACCATGTATGAGAGAACATGATCAATGAGGCAGTGTTTGAGGGAAGAACTGGAATGAAAGGAAGAGGAACAGAAAGGCGGTGGGATAGCCACCAGGGAAGAGAGGATCAATGAGGTTGTTCCAGATGGAATCTGGTATGGCGAACTCTTCTAGCCCCAAGAGGATGTCGTCCCTGAGTGTCCAGTCAGGGTGGTCATTGGTGGTGGTCTCTTGGGTAGTCAGAAGAGAGGAAAAACCAGGGGTGGTTCCACCAATTGTAACACCTGGGATGCAATTGCAACTACCAGACATATGCCCCAAAACAGTCTCAACTGGTCCCCACCTACCCAAGCAATTGTATCACTCGTCTTGATGCTACCCCTACTAACCCTGTCTCTTCTTCACCATCTGTTATACCCATTGCAGCATGTCCTGAATCACAGGACAATTTTGTCACCAGTAAAGTTTCATTTGATGTTGTATCTGCTGACCATTCCTCTTCATCTTTGCTAGTTGTTGAGCCAACTATACCACAACCAGACTGCCCTCAGGTTCCTCAAATTGAATCAGCATCTACTCCAGTCCGCTACCTAAATTCTACTGTCGCACATCCTGTTTCACAGGATGTTGTGCCAGGTCACATTTCGTTTGAACTTGCTGATGCTAACCTCCTGTTTTCAATAGCGTGAGACATGTCCGACCAGATTGACAATACAGACATTTCAGAAATGATCAGACTGATCACTGATTGTTCTCCTCCATCTAATAGTATTTCCTTCAAAGTTTCTTGTGCTGACCTTTCATCGTCTCTCAGAGTCGTTGAGTCCTCTGCACCACATATGGCTGTGCATGACATCCCCCCACTTGACATGCTAGATGACCTGGATCCACAAAGAGGTGCAGACATAATCACTGCTTTTCCATCCATTACTGCCTTGCTGCCTCCACCAATTTCTAATCCAGCATCTCCACCGTCTTCAGGACTCCATGTTTCATATTCAACTTCATTGCTCTTGTCCTCTTTGGCCTTGTCTCCTGTTTCCTTATCCACTCAAGTCTCTTTCGACTTGTCATCTTCCTCACCTGCTTCACCTTCTGCATTTGCTTTCGATCCACCAGTGCTTCCTGTCTCATTCGATGAGTCCCCCCCAACCTCCCATTTTTATCATCTGCTTCACACCTTCCACTCTCTTTCAACACATTATTCTTGGGGTCATGTCATTTACTATCTGCTCCATTGCTTTGGTCACCGTCGCCTTTAGATTTCGACACATCATTCTCCACTTCACCCAACCCACGTATTTCGTGTGCTCCCTTATTTACTTTGACAAAATACCACCAATCCCGGAACTGGTTCCAGTGATCCCGACATCCAGAAAGGGTCAACACAAGTAGTTAGATCCTTTCCACTCCCGACCTGGAAGTATGGTGCCAAGTTTCTGAGCTCAGAAACTCCATTCCAGAAGTGGTTCTGGAATTTTCCTGCGCCTTTCTGAAAACTCGGAAAGACTCAGAAGACTCAGGACTACTATAACCTCATTTCAACCTTTTCTTTTCATTGGTTTATCTTACAACATACATTACCACACTTCCCTTAGACCCTTTTTCCTTACATATATTGCAGTACAAGTGTGCCTTCACCACATACCATATAAACCCCTTCTTCATTATCAACCACCTCAGTTGTTCTTGCCCACCTTAGGCAACAGCTGAGGTGAGTTACCTTTTTACTTAAGTTTTCAATACTAGACTAATGTACCATAGCTAGCCTCTGGTACACTAGTTCTAACAGGTTATGAGCCCTGCTCACACAAACTGAATAAACAACTCACCCACTCATGCACCCCTCAGTGCACTCGCATATCCCTCAATACAACCCACTCCTAAGCGAACTCCAGCTACTGGCCATATAATGCCACCATCAAAAAAATTCCTACTCTATTACTTCACCCTGCCTGTCATCAAACATGACATCAGATAACATCAGAAGTGACAAGATCCTAACCGGACCCAAAACCTTCCCACTATGGAAGGTCAAAACCACCCAGAAACTCCGAAGTAGCAAAGTCTATGGAACCGTTTCTGGAACAGATTCAAAGCCTGCCCTCAGAACCACTGGAGTCACCACTGCAAACATCCAAGACTGGCAGGAGTGTGATGAAAAAGTGCATGGCATTATACATGAATGTCTCTCTGATGCCCTCCTACTCAAAACAGAATCTTGCTCCTCTGCAAAACTTTGGGACAAGCTTATCTCACTCCTTGATGCTCCAAGCGTCTCCTCTGCCTTTTACATCTTCCAACAACTCTTCAATGTGAAATGGAACAGAAACTCAAATGTCTCAGAACACATTGCATCACTCTGGACTTCTGAGTCCCAACTTGCTGGCATGAAGTTTACTGTTGACTCCAGGGTTATGGCATTCATCCTCCTCAACTCCCTTCCCAAAACTCCAGAATGGGAGTTATTGAAGTCATCACTCATCAACACCACAGAGGACAGCAAGCTGACCTCTGATGCAGTAGAGACTCAAATCATCACTGAGGATGCCTGCTTATATCCATCCAGACATTCGGAATCAGCCATGGACACCTCCGGAAGTTCCCAAACTGCCAAAACCTCCACCCATCCTCCAAATGCTTCTGCCTGGTGTGAACACTACCTTGCCACAACACACAACTCTGCTGACTGTTTCCACTATAAAAAATGGGTCACAGAGTTGAGAGAAGGCAAACTTAGGAAAGCAAGCAAAGAGAAGGAGAGGGCAAATCTGGTGGAAGGAACCCCGATCCCCTGGACTCTGCAAACATAGCCCATGATAATGTATCGAAGTCCTTAATCCAACGCATTCATGCCTACTCATCATCTGAACACAGTGATAGTGGGAGAAACACATTAATCATAGACTCTGGAGCAACATCACACATGGTTCCACACTGATCCTGGTTCCGAACATATCAACCACTCCACCCTCCATGACCAGTCACTCTTGGAGACAACTCTGTTGCACATGCCATCAGAATTGGAACAGTACCACTCCTATTGGAAGTGTCCAGAAACACTTTTGAGGTCATCCTATCAAATGTCCTCCTAATCCCAGAATTCTGAATCTCACTCATCTCTGTGAACAAACTTGCTTCTGTTGGCCTCTCCACTGTCTTCCCAGCAAAATCAAACACTTGCTACATCCAGAAGGACCATAGTACCATCCTGATTGCTGATCACATGGCTGGACTTTACCATGCAAGAGTTACTCCAAAGGACCAGAAGGAGGCAGCCCATGCATCCATAGACATCAACCTCCTTCACAGGCAAATGGAACACATGTCCATCAACCGAATACAACATATGGTAAAGTCTGACCAACTCCAGGGAATTGACACCCTCACCGGAACACCTGCATTCTGTGAAGCATGCACACTTGGAAAGATGAAATGGCTACCTTTTGGAACCCAGGATGAACCTCAGAGCACATGCCCCCTAGAAATAGTACACACAGATGTTGGAGGTCCAATCACTCTGAGATCACATGAAGGCTATAGATTTTGGCTAGTCATCATTGATGACTTCAGCTGCTTCCCTTGGGTCTACTTCATGAAACATAAGAATGAAGCCCTACAGATCTACAACCAATGGAAAGCAGATGTTCAAACCCTACTCCGCACAGAGATAGGACAAGAGGACTTCTCTGAACTCTACACCAAGTTCATCTGGAGCGACAGCAGAATGGAGTACACCAACAAGGCCTTCTAGGACCAACTCTGAACTGATGGCACACTCCTTGAGACCTCCGCACCATACACCCCAGAGCAAAATGGCTTAGCGGAATGCACAAATCAAACACTATGCTAGAAGAGTCAAAACTCCCAAAGTTCTTTTGGGCAGATGCCATGTCCACTGCAGCCTACATACATATATCTCTGTACAAAGTCCAACCTCTGGACTACATGGAAAAGTTCCCTATCAGGTCTTCTTTAATCATCAAGTTGATCCAACATTGTTCCGCCCCTTTGGATGTCCAGCTTATGCCTACACGCCAAATGAGCAGTGGGGGGGAAAATTCCAATCACATGGAAAGAAATGCATCATGCTAGGGTACACCTATGGACAGCAGGCATACAAACTCCTTGACATTGAATGATGAACTGTCATCTCCAGTTGCCATGTCATCTTTGATGAATCTGGATCTATCTCTGACATCGAATCTGCTCCATGGAATGCCCCCACTGTTGAGGGACAGTGGAAGGGCTTACTTCCAGAGCACCTTCATCTACCAGAACATGACCACAATGATGATGAATGTCCACCTCCACGAAATGTTGAACCAGTGGAAGATGCACCTGCAGCTCCAGAACACATTCCAGAACACCCCATCAGCCCTGACATTGAGGAACTAGCAGACCAACTGGACCAACTCCAGTTAGATAAAGCTCCTGCCCCCGCCCCAGCTCCAGCAGTTCCAGCTCCTGACATTGCCCCAGCTCCAGCTCCAATTCCAGCCCAACCAGTACACTGGAGTAACCGGCAACGACAAGCAGCAAACAAAAACAAAGACTATAAATGCACCCTAGTGGAGGAGGCTGCAAGACGAGAAAACCGCAAAGAGGAAGCACAAGCCCAGGAACAAACTCTGGAACCACCAGAACCAGATCTCGCAGGAGCATTCTCTGCTTCCATTGAGGACTTCATATTTGCAGGATCTGCAAACACCCCTGAAGAACTACTTCCAAAAAACCTAAAGGAAGCCTACTCTGGAACAGGCAAGGAACTATGGAAATCTGCTATAGAAGAGGAACTCCAAAGCTTAAACTCCAACCATGTCTATGAAACCATACTCATTCTGGAGGGAATCAAACCAATCACTTCAAAGCCTGTCTTCCAAATCAAATGAGATGGACAAGGAAATGTTGAATGATACAAAGTCCAGATAGTTGCATGTGGCTTCACACAAAAGGAAGGAGTTGACTATCAGGAGGTCTTTGCTCCAGTAGCTAACCTTGATTCAATTTGTACCCTAATCACCCTAGCTGCCAAGTACAACCTGGAATTAGACCAAATGGATGTCTCCACAGCCTACCTAAATGGAGAACTGGAGGAAGACCTATACATGCTATCTTTGGATGGAGTTCCCATTCAACCCGGATACTGCTGGAAGCTCCTGTTAAGTTCTTCAAACTTAACAAGTTACATGAGAGTGTAACTCCTGTTGAAGTATAACCGAGTGACTTCTGTCACTGAAATGCCCAATACTCGATGAGCCAGAGTGCTCAAAGGTTCTCGACAAGCCTTGATGCTTGAAGGTCTCAACTAGCCTGAATGCTAGAAGGTCTCAATGAGCCTGAATGCTCAAAGGTAACAGTGGTGGAGGAGCCTAGGCTGTCCTAGATTTGAGGAAGGGGTAAAAGAGAAGCAGAGACTTGCTGGGAAGGAAGCAAGGAACAGAAGATTACACTGGATTGTGTAGGTTCAGGTTAAAGAGACAATACAGGCGGAGTATCGAAACTATGGTATTCTTATTCTGAATTTCCATATTCCATAACCATAGTTATCTTATTATTCCGCTATTCATATTCTTTGGGTTCTAGACTTACTTTACTTCAT
>JBBPRX010000855.1:0-11145 GCA_038093195.1 Boletus fagicola | reverse complement strand
CCACACCATTGTGCTGTGGGGTATCGTGCGCTATAAAACGTTGCATGGTGCCCTGCTGCTGTAAGTATAGCACAAATTCCTTGCCATTGTACTCTCCCCCTCGATCTGAGTGGAGGATTTTTATTTTGGCAGCAAGTTGTCGGTTGAGCCAGGCCTCAAAGCCTCGATACACCTCAAACATGTCGCTCTTTTGGCACAACAGGTAAATGTGGGTGAGTTGCATATGGTCATCCATGAAAGTGACATAGTAACGTCGGCCACCATTGATTGAAATGGGCGCTGGTCCCCAGACATCGCTGTAGACAATGTCACCAAGTGCTTTGGCGCGTGGTCCCTGGCACACTTTGGCAATTGGTTTTCACGTTGCCTTTCCATAGATGCATGCCTCACAGTAGGTGTTTTCATCTTTGCTGGGACAGTACCTCAGGCTGCTAACTAGGCCCTTTTTAGCGAGTTCACGTGCAGTTGACGGTGCGATATGCCCTAATCAATGGTGGATTTCCATCACTGTGGCATGCTCATCGGTAACTGCTGTGTGGTCACCTTCGTGTACCACGCAGTATAACCCTCTTGCTGATCGTGGTATCTGCCCGATTGTCTCTCCATCGGCATCGTGAATGGTGCACATTCCATGTGCAAAGGTCGTTGTTAGGCCCATCTCATCGAGATGGCCAATTGATACAAGCGTATACCCCACCTCAGGTGAGTACAGAACTTCCGTTAATCGCAGTTTTGATGCATTTAGCCTGTTGGGTACTTCGATGATGAGATCGCCGACACCTGTCGCAGCGAATTTCTGCTGGTTCGCCGCCGTAAACAACTTCAGCGGAATTGGTTGCAGGTTGATCATATGGTCATGCTCGGGGGTGATGTGACACGCTGTACCCAAATCGTATAATTCAACATGGTATGTTTCTCTTTTGCGATCACTGACTTTCATTGCCCTGTCCTCCAGGTCTTCGTTGGCGGCAATTGAGGGGCAGGCGCAGTCAACTGGTGCATTGTTGCCATTGACTCTTTGCGCTTCATCATCCCATCCACAGCCCCACGGGCTATCATCACTGGTGACCGAGAACCAGTCATCATTGTCATCATCAAGTGCCTTCATTTTGGCATCAAAGTCTTTGTCATCACTTGACTCGACGGTTTCCAAGTCAGATAAGGATTCATCATCTTCAATGACACCAAAAACTCCATCTTCTTTGTCAGATATGACCGCATGCACGCTACCCATTTGGTGCATCACAGATTTCTTCTCATCTTTGGGAGGCTGGTCACATTTCACTGCCAGGTGCTGATCTGAACCACAGTTCCAGCACAGGCGCTTCGGCCTATCATTGCGGGGAGGTCGGTTACCTCGACCATGTCCTCTTGCCCTGGCTGGTGTCGTTACCACCATGGCCTTGTCGCGGTCCTTGCCATCGCTACGGGGGGCATACTTCAATTTTTGTCGATCTGACTCTTCGCTAATGAGCAAGATCAGAGTGTCTGGTTCAATCGTTTTTGTTGTCATGTATAAGCGTGCAGCAGCGAGCTGGCTGGATGCGAAGTTGGAGAGGGAGTTGGGGAGGGATCTGATGATCATCAAACAATAATCTTTTCATCGATGTCAACACCAACAGATGCTAATTCCTCTCGCTTTGTCCACAGTCCGTCTAAAAACTGTCGAACATCACCACCTTTTGTCATCTTCATATCAAGGAACTGAGTGTGTAATTCCGTCTGTGCATAAGTTCCTTTCTCCGTATACTCGCATGTGATCTCTGCCCACATGGCCTTGACAGTGGTCAATTTGTGAATTTTCAGCATGGTCGAGTCCAGGATGCGCTGGGTAAGCAAGTGCTTGGATATTCCCTCATTCTTCTTCCATTTAGCGACTTCTTCTTCCTGCACAGTCGTCAAGGGAGCGGTGTATGATGGCTGTGCAGCGGTCCCATCAAAGTGACCCCACATGCTCTTTGCTTCAACAGCTACCTGAAAACGGAAAGAAAGTATTGCCCAATTTGTGCCTTTAACGTCGAGCTTTGGTACATTGCTCGGCAGCGTGTCAGTGGTCATAGGGGTGTTGGACATGGCTGATCAATTTGCAGGTTACGGGTTAGATGGAAACAGCAGGGCTCATAACCTGTGAGAGCATGAATAGGATGAGGGCAGGAGCGCGTGGCTAGACGAACAGTCTCAGTCGTGTGCAGTAAACGGACTGTATTGGTAGTTACCTAGACGAACAGTCTATGTACACAGTAAGTAATTAGTTTGAAGATGATAAGGAAAAAGGCTCACCTCAGTCACATGCGGTAAACGGACTGAGGTAGCGGTTGTCACTTGAGGTACTATATACTTGTAGCTTTATATACTCAAATGTAAAAGGGATCCTTTTTTGATACATTTAAATCCAAGTCCATTGCCTTGGGCATTAACTCTATTCATGAGTTCTCTTTCGATTATGATAACAAAGTTTTCATTCCTAATTCCTTACATACACAACTCCTTAATATTTGTCATGACTCCCCTATTGGAGGACACTCAGGACAAGGACATATGTACTATACATCTTCTCACTTGCTATTTCTCATGGCCTGGTGTCACAAAAGACGTTAAAACTTACAGTATGTAGATAGCTGCCAAGTGTGCACCCTCACAAAGGGTAAGTCAAAAGCACCGGCAGGAAAACTTATGCCCTTACCCACACCTAAACACCCATGGGAAGATCTATCTGTAGATTTCATTACCAGTCTACCACCTTCACTTTCATTTACAGCAATTTGCATGGTAGTAGACCACTTCTCCAAAGAAGTTATATTCATTCCTTGTTATGATACAGTTTCTTCCAAAGATTTAGCCATGATATTCAGAGACAATGTATGGTGTATTCACGGACTACCTTCTACTATAGTTTCGGACAGAGGACCCCAGTTCATATCAGAGTTTACCACACAGCTCTGCAAACTCCTTGGGATTTCTCAAAAGATTTCAACCACCTATCACTCCCAAACTGATGGTCAAACCAAAAGGATAAATTGGGACTTGGAACAGTATCTCTGAGCTTACCTATGTAGCTAAATGACAAGGAGATTGGGCAGATTGGATCAAAATGGCTCCATTTTACCATAACAATTCTCTTACAACCACCACCGGTACTATCCCCTTCACAGTTACATGAAATTACGCCCCATGCATGGGATTTGAAGGAAGTGCAAAGACCTTAGCTGGCGAGTTTGCTGGAGAAATGAGTCGTTCCCATAAGAAGGTAGAAAGAGCTTTAGAGAATACCAGAGATCGAATGAGGCAATCAGTGGACAAAAGAAGGTCTGAAGCCCTGGAGTACGAAAAAGTCCAACAGGTTTGGCTATCCACAGACAAATTAAAGCTTCTTTATACAGCGAAGAAGCTTATGCAGAAATGGATTGGACCTTATGAGATCATAGAGGTTTTTCCAAATGCAGTGAAACTCAAATTGCCTAAACATGTCAAAGTTCACCCTGTCATCAATATCTCACAAGTTAAACTATATTGCGAAACTTTACCTGGACAACTAGTGCTCTGTCCAGATGCAATTGAGATTGACAAAGAAGGCAAAGAGCAATTTGAAATAGATCACATCACTGTATCATGCTTCAAAGGCAGAGGATTGCAATATCTAGTCCATTGGAAGGGATACAATGAAACAGACAGAATATGGGAATTGGCAGATATCATTCACACTGCTCCAGAAGCAGTAGCCGAATTTCATAAAAAGAATCCCTCCACTCCTCGAAAACTCTGCAGACTTTCCATAGCTGACTTTCAATCTTTATTTGCTACTGACGAAAATTTTACTGAAATGAACTTTCAAGGGACTCGTCTGGAATTTGAGTCTTAAAGAGGGGGTAGTGTTATGATATATACATAATATTTTCAAACTTTTTAAATACACTTACACTTGTACAACATTTCTCTTCATTTCATTGATGTATGCATGTGACTGTGGGAACACACACATGACACGATCTTAGATCCATGACATCATCAGCATGTGTTATCAATTTCCACTCTTTTCTCACGCACTGCTTCTTTATTTCTCATCTTCATCTTCTTTCTCTCATGTTACATATCATTATTACCAATCTCTCTCACAAAAAGCTTGGTCTGTGCACTCTCCTGTATCATATATAAAGTAGACACTTGACAACTGGGATCCCCAGTCTAATCCACTTGTTGCTTAGAGCAATTAAGGCATGGCTCTCTCCTCATATCTCATCCTTGGTCCTCCTTGTTCTTATTCAGCAGACTAGTGTATCTGCAAAGAGGTTCTGCCAGTGTTGTCTTCATGGACAGTTCATAACATGATCAAAGTCTATAAAGCACTAAAGTGCGACTTCCCCATTACGCCCCGAGTTTCACAAAGTAGTAAAGTACCAAAGTTCAAGTACCATATCATAGAGTTAGTAGCCACATAATATAATATCTGACCAACAGCCAATCATGGCTAACCATTGAACAATCCAGCTGATATGAATCCTCCAGGCATCCAAGCACAATGGTGGACTTGTTGAACCAGGGATGTTGTGGGCATGACAGTGGTGGTCTTGTTAATCAGGGGTGTTGGCCAGTGCCAATGAAGCCTTGAGAAGCATGACACCACCACCAGGAAGGATACCCATTTCAACAGCAGCATGCATAGCATTGAGTGCATCACCATACCAGTTCTTCTTCTCTCCGATCTTGACCTCACTGCTTCCACCAACCTTGATGATGGCAATGCAACCACTTGACTTGGCCAACCGCTTCTGCAGCTTAGTCTTGTCAAACTCGCTTGTTGTAGGGTCAGTGAGAAGAGTAGAGATCTGTTCACAGCACGCCTAGATGGGTCCAACTTGAATGTCGGGAGGGATTTTCTGAGTTCCATACATTGGTATTAGATGGAGTCAAATCAAGGACAGGAAGACAAACCTTTTGTGTCTTGACATTGGTGATAAAGTAAGAGCTGATGAACCCACAGTTGAAGCATGTGTGGGAGTCTGTGATCTCAATCTTGTCCTCAATTGTACATGGGGAGAGGACATTTTGTGTCTTGACATCAGTGATAAAGTAGGGGCTGATGAACCTATAGTTGGGGAGATGACTCGGAAGATGAAGGACCAGCCACTGTGGGAGAGGTAAGCCACAAACAGAAACAGGAGATGGATAACATACAAGTTATGGTCGAGACAGTAGTATCAGAATTGGATGGCAATGGAGGTACTCCAAGTGGGAGACAGTCGGAAGTGAAAGGGTCATCCAAGAAGGGGGGACTGCAAGGCTGATCAAGAAGAGCAGATTTAGAGTTGGAAGGGAAGGAGATATGAGGGGACAGTAAATTGGAAGCAAGCGTATGGGCTGGGTGGTCACACCAACTTGCACAGTGAGCACATATGGGCAAACAACATCGCCAGCACCTTGTTGTTCTGTGGGCCTGTAAAGGAGGTGATACAAATGGACAGTAAACTGGGAGTGGCCATTGTGCTGGGTGGTTGCAGAGTGAACAAATCTAGGGAGCAACGTCACCAGCACCTTGTTGTTCTGCGGGCCTATAAAGGAGGTGATATGAAGGGACTGTAAACCAGGAGCAGGTGCATGTGCTGGATGGTCGCACAGTTAGTAAACCAGGACCATGTGTATGAGCTGTATGGAATGGATGCACAGTGATCGAATTTGGAGAAAACATGCGAGTAAGGTGTTCTAAGAGGTGATTTCAAAAGTGTGATGGTCAGTGTACTTGTTCACATAATACAAGCGAAAGACATCATAGGAATGGTGTGGTCCAATTTCTGGAGGGATCTCATCAGATCCATACAGTGGAATGAGGTGAGCAACACAGTAAATGGTGTCAACATGGATGACTGAAATATCAGGCTGATGACGAGCATTGTAGCCTGGATGTACAGTCCACATCCCTGTATCTTGATCAGGTTCGTCTGAGAGAGCAAACCATTGGACAACAGCACAAGGATAGTCCCATCCATTCTGAGTCCTGAATGAGAAAAAGGCATGAATGCACACAACATCCATCCCTCTCATTCCCTGGATCTCGGGGTCAGTAGTTACAAATGCACAATCCAGTCATTTAGGACCATTCCTCCATGATGGGCAGGATTGGATCATCTTGCACCACATCCCACCAACCCTACTAATATCACTGGAGGCATAGAACATGGCTGATGCAGCATTAAAAACCTTGACCTTGCCATCATACATAGGGCACTCGTGAAGAGGTATGTCAGCCAGGTCACGGGGATCTTCAGGGTTTGACATCTGGAATAGGAACTGCTGGATAAGCTTGCGCAATTGTGGCATCCCAAGCTCAAGGCTCAGCTCAGCCACTGTTTGTGCATGCTTTCATTCTGGAAGAGCAACATCAAGTCAAATATAGTGAAGTAGGTTGAATACTTATGAACAGTGCATGCCAGCTCAACTTGTGCATCTATACAAGTTGGTTTGTCCACAGGGAAACCATCATTGTATTCTTGCACTTGGGAGGTATCGTCAGTGGCACTGGAGCAGACCTGTGTTTGTGCTGCAAGCATGACATCAGCAAATCAGCCAATAAACATATGATGAAGTATTATCTACCTGAACCCTCTATGATGTGAGACACACATGTCCCATCAAGCATTTTGTACTGATGGAAGTCAACGCAACACCATGCCAACTTATCCAGTCATTGGTTGGTTATTAACATCTGTTTGAGTGCATTGTGGTGATTTGACCATCTATATGGCTGCTTGACAGCTTTGATATGCTTTGACTCAGTGATCAAAGAACACAAGCCATTTGGGGTACCAAAGAGACGAATCAGATTGGGATAGTGCATCATTGCATGTTGGTGAGGTAGTGAGCAAGTGGACACAATATCTGGGTAAAATACTTCACAGTGTTGGTGAAAGTGCTCCAGTGCATCGTTGATGGCAATTAGTGTAGTATTGGTAATTGTGCTGTAATGTACAAGGTAGCAGAAATTGAAAAGTGCATGTAACACCCATACCACATCACACGGGACATAGCCTTCAATTGCTGGGAGGTAAACCTAGTGCAATTAAGCATACTACTTCCAAATGAGACAGTGAATTGGACCCCATCTTCATTAATGCCTTTGAATTGTCACTGGTCCAATGCTTGAAGTGATGTCCTTGTGGGAATTGCCTCAATCCAGAAAAGGGGGCCATCACAGCAATTCTAAAAGGTACTGTTAAAGGTACCATTGTGAGTGCTAGCCAGAACACTCCATATTTAAACTTACCTACAGTCTATGTCATCTAAAATAGCATCTGCACCAGCACTATACCTTGCCTTGACATATCACTCAATCCAATCTACAAAGTGGTCCTTGAAGGCACTCTTAATAATTTGGTGCAAAAGATCAAGAGTGACCATCTCAGGGATGTCAGCACAAGGGAAATCATTTGTAAATGGCTGTATGATGTATCTATCAGTATACTTAGGATCAGAGTATAATATCACATACCACTAACTCGCCCACAATGCCATACTTGTCCCAGAGCTGACCCAGTCCAAACAACTCCAAAAGTTGAGTGAGTAGTGACTCTGTATGCTCCCAACAGTGATATAATGCATCAGCGTCAAGTTCCTGCTGTGGAGCGAGACATCTATTTGAAATAAAAGTTGAATGAAGTTAGGGAGGAACATGAAACCACTCACTTTGCACACCAACCGCATACTATACATGCAAGGAGAACTTGCTCCTCATAGTCAGCAATGTAAGGGCCAAGCTCATAAATAATGTGGCAGTAATGACCATCCCCAAAGCATACAATGTCCATGGCTGCCATGAATGGCTTCAAGGATTGAAGGATTAACGACAAGGATGAATGGAATAACTGGTGATGAAATTCACAGAATTCATTTGTCTTCGCGTGTTCTTTTGTGGCTACAAACATATTACTAACCACAAATGCTGATACGAGGTAAATACTTACTTTTGGGCATGGCTAGAAAGCCAATAAATACCAACACATTTCTATGCACACGTTGCATATTGTTGCAAACATTTCCAATGGACAAATAGAGTGGGTAGAAGTCATTTTTTCCAGTTGCTACAGATATGGTTGTCTTGTCACTACCGAGGATAATGGGCACAAATGCTGAGCCATGTGTCACAGGGTCCTGTGCAATAATATCCTGTTTTGAGTAAGTAAATGTACTAGATAGAGAATATGCAGTTCTTGACTGCCTGATTCCATGCCCAGTCACCAGACATGAAATCGCACCATTGGTGCTCATTGGTAGCTGAATCAAACTCACAAAACGGGCAGTAGTCCATTTTGCTAGAAAAATCAGGGTTGCTTAAGATGTTCCATGCCACTTCCTGCAGGCTGCGGAAATATACTTTGTACATGTTGTCCATCCAGGGTGGTGCATCATTGGGTGGATGGTTGCCACTGTAGCATACTGTGAAGCTCTCCTACTTCACATTTCCAAGTTCAATGTGATCAATAGTGTGGTAAATATCCTTGTGGTTGGGTATAGATGCCCTTCTGTGATGAGAAAATAATACTTTGTTGTGTGCCTTGATTGATGATGCAGCCCAGATATCCAGAAGCATGTCAATTTGGGCACCAGCCATTTGACATTGGATGTAGAGGAAATCCACAAGTTCAAACTCCAGTCGGTTTTCAAATGGTGACCAATCATCAGCTGACTTCTCTTGAAGGGGAGGAGGAGGGGCATCTTTGGGCAAAAGGCCCCTTGTGCATTGCATGGATGACCTGTAAAGACCAACACCTGTTAGTTAGATGATACAATTTAGCTGGACCACACTTACCATTCAATAGTTTATGGTAGTTCCAATATAGTTTTTCTCTGGGGCCAAAAAACTTGGTTTCAACATCTGGTGTGGGTGACAACCTGTGAGCAATCCAATCTGGTGCAGGTGATGATCTGAGAGCAATCCAATCTGGCGCAGGCAATGATCTAAGAGGAGACCGATCATCCTGTTGTTCATTAGTTTGAATTGGGGACCATGTTAATGCCAGATGTTTGACATTCAAATGTTGCATTAATCCTGACTTGTTCTTGAACCAGCAGTGGCACTTGGGGCATGGATATGTTAGTGAGGACACTTGGAACATGGTACTGGTGCAAAAGAGGCTGTGGTGCTGGCAAAGTTTCTAAGTTCTGGGATGTTTGCTTATTGAATATACAGTAAGGTACATACATATTTTGGGGTCAAAGGGTGAAGTTGGATGCTGGCATTTTCATCCAACTTCACCCTTCCTGCATCTATTATTCGGTTGCATCAGAACAAGAACATGTCTTCTAATATGGTAAAACCAGCCTTACCTCATAGAACATGCCCATCCAATGCAACAAAGCACCTCGTGCTACCTGACCTCCTTGCCAAGAAAAGGACATCAGCAGAGAAGAAGGCCAATGAAAAAAGTCTTGTTGGCCAACATGCTGCAAAAGCTGTCAAAATGAAGGCAGCAATTGAACAAATTGGTAGGCTTGAGTGGAAAATGGAGACTGACCAAGCTGCCACCATTGCTCCAGTCAAACCTGTGCACCTGTGCCTGCACCCCAAAATTGTCAAATGCTGGAAAGCTGTGAATGTGGAGGCTAATCCAACCAATGGTAAGGCTTCTTTAATCGCGACAGAAACATTAAACATAGTTTGACTAGCCTGACAGCCAATTGAAAGCACAGAAATGGTAGCTGTGCAAGGTACTGGGCCTCTGTCATCAGCAAACAGTAAGTTATCTACCTCGTGTCAGTGATGGCACGAAATAACCAAACTCACCATATTGATGGGTTAGCTGAAGCCCAGCAGGATGAACATAGCAATCACATTGATGGCAAAGCTGAAGGCAAGAAATCGGCTAAGAGAAAAATGGTTCTGCACAAGGCCATCAGCAAAGTTGTCCAGACTCAGCAGCAAGCCAGAGTGTTAAGTTCGAAGAACTTAACAAGTTACACGAGAGTGTAACTCCTAGTGAAGTATGACCAAGTGACCTCTGTCACTATGACTATCTTGAATAGTCCCTCTACGACTTGATCATAGGTAATGCCCAAGTGGTGTCTCAATGAGCCTTAATGCTCGAAGGTCTCAACTAGCCTGAATGCTAGAAGGTGGGAGTGGTGGAGGGATCTAGGCTGTCCTAGATAGAAGGAAGGATGGGGGAGAGTGAAGCAGATACTTGCTGGAGGGGATAGCAAGGAACAGCTAGAAGCATACACTGGATTGTGTAGGTTCAGGTTAAAGAGACAATACAGGCAGAGCCCTAATATATATGTATACTGGTGAGGAGGTTTAGGGCTAGCCAGGCTAAATAAGGAAACTAAGATAAGGGCAGGCATAGACACATAAGGACACATTGCGACATGAGACACGAAACACGTGTGAGGTAAGGATCATGAGATCATGTATGAGAGAATGCGATCAAGGAGGCAATGTCTGAGGGAAGAATAAGAACATGTAGATGCATGAGGACGTGTTGCGACGTGGAGCAGGAACACATTGACACATAAGGACACATCGTGACGCGAGATGCAAAGCACATATAAGATAAGGATCAGAGAGGCTGTGTAGGAACAGCCTTGGGAGGGAAGAGGGTGTCGTCAAAGAGGTTGTTCCAAACAGAGTCTGGTATGGCAAACTCTTCTAGTCCTGAGAGGATGTCATCTTTGAGAGTCCAACCTGGGTGGTCGTCAGCAGTGGTCTCCTGGGTAGTCAGAGGAAAGGAAAAACTAGGGGTGGTTTCACCAATCGTAACATTACCCTCCATGTATGTCTGAAGTACCATCTCAGATTCATGAACTCCAGTCTCCTTCATTGATCTTGTAATTTGATATGTCCCAGGTGATGGGGTCAATGTCATGAAAGGTACACTGCTGCCAGGTATGCTCTGTGGAGTTGCAACAGTTGCAACATTGGCGGGGACAACAGTATTGAGGGTGTCTGGGAGCAGGTTGATGGCAGAAGGGGCAGCGGTAGTGGCTGCAGTCGGCACGGACATGTCTAGGTTGCCAACATTCAAAGCATCAAATGGAGACCATGGATATATGGGGGGATAGTGTTACGATTGGGGAAACCACCCCTGGTTTTTCCTCTCCTCTGACTACCCAGGAGACCATACCCGAGGACCATCCCACCTGGACACTCCAAGATGACAT
>JBBPRX010000854.1:0-11149 GCA_038093195.1 Boletus fagicola | reverse complement strand
ACGCAACGCGTACATTGGATACAGCGGTTCATGGACGTCTTTACAAGGGGTCCGAGATCCTTGTTCTCTACAGCACGTTTTCCGGTAATTTCGTGGAAACGCGTGCGGTCAGCACCATAACGCATCGATTGGTCTTGCAGGTCACATTCACCACCTTGATCACAAATAGGACAGTCAAGCGGATGGTTGGCCAAAAGAAATTCCATGACACCCTCGCTGTCAAAATATTAGAACCACAATGGTCGTTTCTCGCAAGACTCACCGAGCTTCGTGGACAAGAGGAGTGTTAGTAAAAACTTTCGCACCAGGCATCGCCGGCATGGCGCTACAAAGTGTCAGGACCAAGAATCAGATGAGATGCAGTGATATGCTCACCATGACGCGACTGGTTTCGGAGATCGCTCAACCTCCACTAGGCACATGCTACATCGACCAACGTCATTCGGAACGCTCGGCCCTCAGCAGAATTCAACTTACCGACAATTACCAGCAATTGCGAGCCTGACAAGGCATGTGAGTCCAAAAAGCAGTGTGGTAATGAGTAGCACACTGACCTATCATGGTAGCAAAATCTTGAATAGCATTAGGACGTGATACTCGTCATATACAAACGGAGGAACTCACCGGGGGATGACAGCACCAGCCGCTTCGCATGCCTGAATCAAAGCAGAGCCTGTTCACCTCTCAATCCAAGTCTGAGAGAACGTTCATTGCTAGAACCAACCTTGTGGGACAGTGACTTCCTTGCCATCTACCGTCAGCGTGATATCCTGCCGGCGTGCGGACGTCGATGCTATTGACCTGCAACCTGTTTTCGTGCCATCCTCTAAGCAACCATACGACACCAACACACAACCGTACAGTACCTTTCGGTGACGAACCGTAGCAAGTAACCTTTCCGAGTCGTCCCGTAGAGGTCGGCCGGGAGACAAGCCTGAGCATGCTAATAGGAAACACCGACTACTATAGAAGTGGGAGAAAAAGCCAACTGAACGCGTTGGGACGTTGGCTTTTCGTCGGTTGTGAAATATTCGGTGCTCGTCGCAGCCCACCACAACCAACGAAATTGCCTATCCTATCCATGATTTGAAACGGAGATCCATTTTGACGGCAGTTGCCGCGGTGCCGAATAGCTGAAGCCTTGTAGATCCAACGACACAAGTCTTGATTAGCAGTCATCAATTGCATCAGCCATCACCGAGTCAAAGGTTTGTGGGAATCATGACCGCTGTAGCCTTGCTGAGCGGAACAACGGTCACCAACTGTTCTTACTGAGATCCTGGTACGCATATCCTCAGCTACGTCTCGTACCTGTATTAGTGTTGACAATGATCGTGTTGCCGCTCGACGGCAATGTAAACTATGGCCTTCGATACCCTTTCTCTGATGACCTTTAATTCATCAAACCAGACAGCCCGTGGACTTCTAACTCCTCGCCGCTCATAAACCCTAAGGTAGATCGCTTCCTCACTCACACACCATCTCGCAATGGGGATACATACAGTCCCTCCATCCACTAAAATAAAACGAAAGAATAAATCACCACGAAGAATCCCCTTCCCACTACCGAGACGTTGCGCGACGACCGTTACACATCGGGCCACCTCGACCAGGTTGATCGCCTTATCACATCAGTCAATGTAACCTCCACGTGCAATGTCCTTCTGCGGCGCAGTGGTACATATGCTCACATGACATCAGGATCCAGAAAACCATATCCACCGTAAAAAGTACATACAATAGTCGAGTAACAGACGCATATCCGACGTGTGTCGCGAGCGAGTCCAACTCAGAATGAGAATTCACTTAGTACATCGCCCCATCACGCACCACTCACACCCAAGTTGCCCTGTTCTTCCATCTGTATCTCTTCCTCCTGCTCTAACTCCTTGTTTTGCCCATTATCCACAAACATCATGGTCCCTACGGTACCACAGGCGGTTATGGATGCCGAGCCGAACCCATTGTCGATGTCACCTCCATATCTACCCTGACGGTCATGGTAGAGCTGTGTACCAGTTGACTTGTTTGGATTGCTCTAGATAGCGCAAGTAATGATAAGAGGCATGATTTCCAGGACATGCAGTGTGAGGAGGGTCCAGAGGATTAACCTCGGCTGATTATACATTGCCCATACACGAAGAATCATCACCACTGTGATCACCATCATACTCTGCATTGAGTACGGAGACTTACAATCTGCTGTACCTAGAAAAGGATGTATATTGTACACCCAACTGTCGAGATTGATGATGTGACCTTGAGATCACTCATACAGAGAGTGGACATGGGGAAACAATGGGTGAACATGCTTACAACTGGTTAATTGACATTAGTCGTGTGGAATGGTGCATGGAGAGTGAGGAAGATATACACACATCTACGGGAATCTGGGAGTTGGTCATCAGCGATGGAATAAAACTCACCCCGTCAGAACCAGGTAGGAATGGACTTCCCAATTTCAAGTGGTGGGTCAATCAATGTAACAGCAAATCCAAGCCTTGAACATACTGAGGGCAGTACTCCTGGTAGATGAACTCACGGTTAGCATTCGGTACACATTGCAGTAAGCATAAATGTAATGATGAAGCAATAGAGGCAAAATAGCGAGCCTATGAACATGGTTAGTTCAGCAATGGGTTCATGGCTGGCAATTGATACACACGAAAACAGACAATGTAGACACGCTGGTCCAGCGTTTGCTCTATGGTCACGTCACAAATATACTACTTGTAAAATGGTGTCTACTGACCCAAATGTATTCTATCTGCACATATTAGAATATAGTAGTACGGATAATATCAGAGATGCAGCACAATACCTCTCTTGCAAACGTGAGGACTGACGATGCAGACATTTGGCCAATGTAATGTGCATACAGAAATGCGTTGCTTACCAGTAATCATATGTGACGAGAGTAATCAAGGCGGCTGTGGCATCCCATGAGGCCGATTAACTGCAAGTGAAATCCCACACACCAGTCACGTAGTCGTTCTGCTGAATACTTAACAGAACAGAGTCCAGAGTGGAAGGTATGGTCTTGAAGTATGCCTATCAAGAGACCGGGACGCATCCAAGAGCCTACGATGCGGGGCTGGTCTGGAACATCCGGGAGCATGCCGCTGGAACAGGTGACTACTTGGTGTTGGCACGTCGGCTGGGCTCACCCACGGATGGACATAAGGCATACAACATTGTAGGAAGTACTCGGTAGGGCTAGAATATCGTCATCTACTGGCCGAAAGGGTCCCCTACGATAAATCAGTGTGACAGAACCCAGAAAACTATCATGGAATGCGGAGTTGAACGAGGCAGGTGCATGGTTGGTGATCACAAGCAGAGCCCTGCTGTGCAACTCGAGTCAAGCTTTTTGGGACCGAACACCATTCGCCCGCGGCCATGAGCCGTCCGTAATTTGCTCGATATGATCAGGCGGATTAACGGATTAACTCCGACTTCTCATACTCCAGGTGTCTAAGACCCGGCTCCTTTTGCATTGCGTGTCGATGTTTTCCAACTGAAGGTCTGACTGATATTCGTTGACCAGCCGGCTTGGTTATCACACCGTGCTCCTATTCTGCGATGGTAGGATAGTCCTAATGGCCATGTCGTGATTGGGGTAGATCTGGACCTATCGTGATATCCTGGATCGGACTCGGATGCATCACAAATAGGCGATTAAAAACGATACCTAGCAATAGCAGTGGGTTCGGGAATAAGCATAACAGAAGAGTCTGATGTCGCACATCCCAACTCGTACCGAGCACAATAAATAGGCTGGTATCCTTCTCAATAGAGATGAGGGCAAGTCATGCATCCCTTTTCACCTCCATTATCCCGTGCGGATTCCGCCAGGAGAGCATCACAACGCACTGCCAAAACGCATGACTACATGAATGGGGCGATGGAATCTTGATCCAGAGCCCGGAGGTAGTCTGAGGAAGTCCGGACCCTGTAAATGGTTTGTGTACACGCATGCACAGGGATCACAATCGATATATTGGTGCATGGTGTTTCAGCTAAACCGAATCGTAAACGGAGACTTACCATATCGCCATGATGGAATCGTGTTCTCACGACGGCCTAGGTTCTACGGACCTTGCACACAAAAACTGTTGGTACATGCGACGAACCTTGGGTCCACATGGTCCACTGGCCGCCCCCAACCCTGCCTTGGTGGCGAGTGTCCCGCTAGGACAAGGTACCGACCATCTTGGCCAACTTTTTGGGTTCACCGGCAATGGATGGATACGAAGCATGCAGCATTGTCAAGCCCCGGCAGAGCAATAAGTTAATCATTAGAGGCAGGGGTACGGTAGGACCACACGAGGCCGGCTGGACCTGAACCAGGATTCTTCTCGGTTCCCACCAGATGCTTGCTCGTTGACATACAGGGATCGAATGTGCAAACCTACAATGAAACAATCAGGCCAGGTTACATGATAGCATGATCATTGTTGCGAAATAGGATCATCGTGTGGAGTGATAATATCTAAGCCAATGAGTCAGAGGGCTTTCTCCCGCAGCACGCAAGCCTGAGGTATCAAATTTCTGAGTTGTTTTAGCAGTTTGGGAGATGAGCCTATGCTTTCACGACAAATGGAGATTAGGCTACTGTCGCTTGGCTCAGAATCAACGTAGTATATATGTGATTTGAAAGACAGAACAGTCGATCATACTCACCACTGACTACAGCCAGGGCCCATCCTGGAAACTCCGTTCACGCATTCATCGTTTGTGGCTTTCTACGGACCGCGGGCGCAGTGGCTGGCTTTAAAACACCATAGTATATTCCTGGGGAGCAAATAAGGTGAACGACTCCTTGTAGGATTGTGCCACAGAAATGAAACGTCGAATCAGAGCCGATGCGGGCTCTACGGAGTAGTGGCGTGTGCAAGACGGTCTAAGACGGTTGGGCGAGACTCGCTGGCCGGCAAGCCTGTCCGAGACGAAATTTTCACACGCCCATTAAGAGGCAGATCAGCGGTCTTTTAAGCTTTATCCACCATACGGAGTCACGTTTCTGGACAGTGGTGTGTACGATCTTGAAACGCCTAGCTGCTCACGATACATCTCATGTGCTTCCACTTCTATGTGGACGGTTCCTGGCACCGCGGGCTCAGCCCCGCATGGGCATATATATAACTAAGCAGCTACAACTGCTGTCCCATTGGCGTTTCAAAATCTCGTCCTTCGTCGTCCAGCTTTTCATTCTCCCAAAGCCTACTCTGAGACTATGTCTTCCGATTTACAATCTATCGTGGAAGGGTTGCAAGTCAATAACTACGTATCCGGTAACATGCTCACCTTTTCGAAAAATGATGTAATCTCACCAGCATTGCAGTTGTGATTGCTACAGCTGTTATATACGATTACAGTGAGTGGCACATGTTGATCACCACCCTCAACTCATTCCCAAGTTTGCTTTCGAATACAGCCATCACCTTTCCGAAAGAGGTGTTTTTCTATTTTCCGTTGTTCTGAATAGAATTTCTTTCTGACCATCTCGCAGATAAAGTACATCTGGGTTGGCGAGCCTCGACGTATGCACATACTGTGCGACTCTGACTACATCTTCACAGAATAGGTCATGGACTTTTGTATCCGCAATGTTCATCCTTGTGTGTATTCAATATCCCTGATACAAACCGACTCTGACCCATTTAGAAGATTCGTTACATAGGGCTTACTGTCGTCTTGTGAGTCATCCCGACCGATGGCTAGAGCAGTAGAGGACTGAACATTAACGCTTCGCACAGAATTTATGGATTCTGTATGTACTACGCTAGGCCACCAGTAGGAAGCTACTTACAGTGCTTTGAAAGATGGAAGTACTTTCGTTCCTGGCCCCACTTTGGTAAGTCTTCTCTTGTATCCTAGTGCATTCCTTGCCTGACAAAAATACTCAATCAAATAGGCGTAGGTTTTTTGTACCCCCTTATGTGCACAATTATTGACAACATTTCATAGATGTAAGCGGTGACCCTCAGCCATCTGACACGTAAAACCAATTCATCCATTGAAAGGCACGGTGCTCCTACTCGTAGCCGTTTGGGGATTCGTCATATTCCTTGCCGCTGCCGATAGTAAGTGGTCCTATGCTCTACGTACCATCTAAATGACAAAATGTGCCTGTGTCAATCAGTCGTGATGATCCTACGTGTGTATGCGATCTACAATCAATCCAGGACTGTCCTGGGTGTGCTCCTTGTGCTTTATGCAGTTACGATCGTCCTTTATGCTATTTCTGCGGGATTATACAACAACCCTCACACCTACTTGTCGAGTATGTATCGACCACTTTCATCGAAGCGATCATCCTCATTGCCCCCTCCCAACAGTGACTACTCCTCAGGTGTTCAATATGTCGTTTTGCAATCCTACATACAGCGCACCATCCAAGCTTGGTGTATATAAGCTCATTCCTCGGCTTATTCTCGCTGGCCTCATGATTATTCTTGTCGTCGCCCGCTTTTCTGCGGAATTGTTTCAAACATATAAGGTGACAAAGCAATGGCAAGCCAACAGATACCTCAATCTTTTCGTCAAGGAGGGTGTTTTTTACTTCCTTGTGTACGTTTCCTCGCCTTTGTTCCACTTTCTCGTTCACACTGCTGTGCCGTCTAAATGCAAACCACACACTGATCTCGTCAACTTTCGATAACGCAGTCATTTGCTCTATTGCATCGACTTCGGGCAGAATGTGGCCGGATTTGTGATGAACATGTTCACCTACATCTTGATGTTCATTCTCTCCCCTCGGTTCATCATGAATGTGCGAGAATTGCACCGACGCAACGTCACACTTGGGCGAAATACCGGAATCGACACTGGATTTGGTTTGTGGAATGACCAATCTTCCAAAGTCCTGGCGGTGTCTTCGATTGGATTCGCAGATTCAGGGACCTCTCGTGCCACAGAAGGAGGTGTAGAGTTGCGGTCGGTATGAAGTAACACAGACTCGAAACATCAATGACAATCCGCGAGATATGTACGGAGTCCGGACTTGCAAAGGAAGTACGCTTCCTTAATAGCTGTGTATAATACATGTAATCCAGTGGAGACTCACTTTGCTGATGGTGACGCAAAGGCCCCCTAGGGTGGCGAAACGCATGTACAAAATGGTGATGGTCTTTGCTGAATGCACTTCGAGTGCTCCGACTTTCATTCCGTGACATTGCCAACTTGGCGTGGGGGTTGTTATCAGATGCGCAACGAGCTCCAAAAACCTGCGAGTGATGGCCTTTTTACAATACCACGACCTCCATGGCTTGGGCTTTGTTCAAATTCATGGCCAATTTATTATTTGATCTCTAACCCCAAGTCGATCTTCCCGAAATTTTCGGTTCCGTGGAGGTCGCCCGATGTGGGTCCTCGCAGCCAAAGAGTTCAGCCGCAAAGTAATTCCGTCATTGCTCCTGTCCGCATACTAGCAGCTTCCTGAACTGATGGTATTGTTCGCCCGTTTCATGCACTTCGATAGTACCTAAAGGACAGCCTTTATGATGTGGTCTGCCATCACCCGAAAAAGGCACACATGGCCTGCTTGTGTTGGATCCGCAGCACCTTGTCCGCTGTGGGGAGCATCTTTGCTGTGATGGTTTGGGTCAGCAGTCTTTGGAAGCGATTTACGCTGCGACATCTGATGAGGTATCATATACAAGTTACAACTCAAGAAACAACGTGTTGGAAATTACGTTTCCGCTGTTACGCTGACATAATCACGTAGTTTACCTCACCGTCTCCGCACCGACTCCGACGCATGTATTTATCCTCCTTACATGTTTGACAGAGTTCAAAAAAAATTGTTCTGTTATTATTCTTATTGCGCGGTCCTGCGCCCCGAATTCTAACACAACGGACCATTAACTGTTCAACAGGTTTCGCGACAGTTCGCTAGAATGATATATTAGGCACCACATCCGATTTTCTATCAAGAAAGAGCACTTGCACATATTTCGGACTTGTCGTCATCCAAGAAGCTTCCTCATTTGTGCCATCCACTCTTTAATGTTGGAGGGCCCTCAGGCCTCAGGAGTCAGGAGATTCCATATCGCGATGTTCCTCTGGACATGCCTCTGGAAGGGAGGTCACTCAGCGTAGTACGGCATGGGACGCGCCCCTGCAGCAATGGTGGTGTTTCGTTCTCGCCGCGGGGTATGGACGGACACGAGATGAGTACATATGATGATTTTGTAAAGTGATAACTTCTAAGCCGAGCTTCCTCCCACAGCGGTATCAAACTTCCGAACTGGACGGCTATGCTTCTCGATATACGGAGATTACCGTCATTTGGCTCCGAACCAACTGTGAGTTTGAATGACAGAGCAGCCAATCATACTCGACTGATTACAACGCTCATTCTCGAAACGCCGTTCATGCCTCTGGCATTCAACGGGCGCGCGGCGTGCGCCGGTGGTTTTTTAAACACTGCAGTGCACTCCTAAGCAGCAAATCCAGTTGAACGATTCTCTCGTACGAGTGCGAGAAATGACGGATCTAGTCAGTAGTCTACTGACTCGACCCGTCATTTCTGCGGACTCCACGGAGTTACGAGTAGTGGCAAGTGCAAGACGGTTGGGCGAGACTCTGACATCTCGCTGGCCGAGTCGCGAAATGGTCACACGCCCATTAACTTCGGCAGACCAGCCTCGGCGGTTTTCTGTATCCACACTTCTGGACAGTGGTGTGTATCGTTTTGAAACGCCTGGCTGTCAATGATCTATTTCGTCTCTCCATTTGTATGCTGATGGTTCGTACCCCTTGTCCTTTGGAGGAAATCGCCATTTTGTCAGCGGAAAAGCTCGGCCGCGCATGAGCATATTTAACTAAGCAGCCATAACTCCCTTTGGCTTGTGAAAACTTCGCCCTTTGCCATCCAGCCGTCCGTTCTCCAAAACATACTCCAAGACCATGTCTGCTGATTTGCAAGCTATCGTGGAAGCGCTGCAATTCAATAATTACACATCTGGTAAGGATGCTCACCATTGGAGTGATCTAGTCTCATCGACATTGCAGTTGTGGTTGTCACGGTTGTCGTGTATGATTACAGTGAGTGGTACATGTTGATCACCACCCTCCAATTGAACTCACTCCCAAATCTGCTTCCGAACTCAGTCATGACCTTTCCGAAAGAGGTGTTTTTCTATTTTCTATTTTCCTCGATAGACTTTCTTTGTGACCATCTTCTTAGATAAAGTATATCTGGGTTAGCGAGCCTCGATGCATGCACACAATGTGTGACTCTGACCACATCTCCACAGAATAGGTCCTGGACTTTTGTATCCGCGATGTTCATTCTTGTGTGTATACAGTATCCCAAATACAAAACGACTCTGACCCGTTTAGAAGGTTCGTTACATAGGGCTTGCTGCCGTCTTGTGAGTCATCCTGAATGATGGCTGGAGCATAAGAGGACTGAACCTTAGTGCTTCACACAGGATTTACGGACTCTGTATGTACTACGCCTGGAAACTGGTGGGAAGTTACTTACAGTGGTTTGACAGACGGAAGTACGTTCGTTCCTGGCCCCACTTTGGTAAGCTTTTTCTCGTGTCTTAGTATATTCCTTGCCCGACGAAAATACTCAATCAAATAGACGTAGGTTTTTTTTGTACTCGCTTATATGCACAATCATTGACAACAATTGTATAGGTGTAAGCCGTGTCCCTAATCCATCTGATACGTACAAAAATCCACTCATGACTCGCAAGGCACCGCACTCTTCCTCGTAGCCATGTGGGCATTTGTTATATTCCTTGCTGCTGCCGATAGTAAGTGGTCCTATGCTCTATGTGCCATATAAATGACAAACCATGTTTGTGTCAATCAGTCGTGATGATTCTACGTGTGTATGCAATGTACAATCGATCCAGGATTGTCCTGGGTGTGCTCCTTGTGCTTTATGCGGTTACGATTATCCTTTATGTTGTTTCTGCGGCATACTACACCAACCCTCACACCTTGTCAAGTACGCGTCGACCGCTTTAATTGAAGCGATCATCCTCACTTCTCCCTCCATACAGTGACTACTCCTCAGGTGCTCAATATGTCGTTTTGCAATCCAACCACCACCACGTCAATCAAGCTTGGTGTATATAAGCTTATTCCTCGGCTTATTCTTGCTGCCCTCATGCTGATTCTTGTCGTCGTCCGGTTTTGTGCGGAGTCATTTCAAACATATAAGGCGACCAGGCAATGGAAAGTCAACCGATACTTGAATCTTCTCGTCAAGGAGGGTGTTTTTTACTTCGTCATGTACGTTCCCTTGCCTTTGCTCCACGTTCTCGTTCACACCGCCGTCCCATCTGAATGCAAACCACAAACTGATCTCGTCAACGCAGTCATTTTCTGTACTGTGTCGACTTCGGGCAGAAGGTGGCCGGATTTGTGATGGACATGTTCACATACATCCTGGTGTTCATCCTCGCCCCTCGGTTCATCATGAACGTGCGAGAGTTGCACCAACGCAACGTCACTTTTGGGCCGGACATGGGAACCGACAGTGCATTCGGTTTCTCTTCTCGAATCCCGGGCGTGTCTTCGATCGGATTCGCAGACTCAGGAACCTTGGGCATCACGGAAGGAGACTTAGAGATGGTAGGAAGTAACACCGACTCGGAACATTAATGGCAATCCGCGAGATGTGTACGGACTTGCAAAGGATGTACGGACACTCCTCAATAGCTACACATATATTGATACATGCAATCCAGTGCGGGTTCACTTTTCTTGATCATCGAGCCAGTGCGTCAAGCGCCAGCGACTCAAAACCAGGCCCAGGATGGAGAAACGCATGCACAAATTGATGATGGTCTTTGTTGAATGGCTTTCGAGTTGCTCCGACTTTCATTCCGTACTGGGTTGTCATCAGATTGGCACGCAAAGCGATGGCCCTTTACAACGCCACGACTTCCCCGGCTTGAGTCATTGCCTCAAATCATAGCTGATCTCATCTCTGAGCCCGAGCCGACCAAGATCTCGGCAATTCCCGGTTCCGCAGTCACGGAGACCTTGATGGTCATCGCAGCCAAAGAATCCAGTCGCAAAGTGACCGCACTCCTGTCCGCATATAAGTTCATCTCCTGTCCTTTGTCCAGTCCTGAACCCCACCCTTGTGGACATTCCATGCGCTGGGCCAGTACTCTAG
>JBBPRX010000853.1:0-11154 GCA_038093195.1 Boletus fagicola | reverse complement strand
TATCTATGGGAGGATTTCTTCAGGACAGTATGACTGTGATTGGAACGTGAAAAACACTCATTCATTACCGGATCCGCTGATAGGCTCTGTTCCCAGCGGCCCATTGGTGACCACGGTCAGCAGCAATGCCTGTCACAATGACAGCAGCGCCGACGAGGAAGCCGGCGACCCAAGAGATTGCATTAAACACGTATCCCAGTCCTGGAACAGATGAATACCAATCGAGTTTCTCATACAGAAATACTTTACCGGGTTTAGCATGTTCAAATGCATAAAAACTGTTCTTGCTGTAAACCTCTGTCACAAGAGCGAATGTGACCAACTGGAAGACAGCTACGGAGGGTTGATATCAGCCCACGGGAGGATGAAAAGTTGCGTACCGTGGAGCAGGACTAGACCTGCAACAGCTCTCCAGACCCTGCGGCGCCTGGAGTGGGTGCTTACGCCGATGAGCAAAGCCACCAAGGCCATGGCAGCGAAACCGATGCCGAGCTCGGTGAAGTATTGAGCGGAAACCCATTCGGCACATGATAGACGATTTTCGTCTTCACATCCATCTTGAACTCTGAGAGGGAAAGGGCGACATTCAAACTCGGAGTATTCGAAACGTCCGTTGCTTGGACCAGGGATGCTGACTAAGGAGCGTTCACAACGTTGCATCAATCCGTAGCGAACGGTTGATTTCGCGTTTGGGACGTCATATTTATAGGTCGTGACGAGCCTTCAAACTAAGGTGTCAGGTTTCGTGACTGGCTGAGAACACGGGTTTCTGGCGAACCAGTCGGGGAGACGTGCAGACAAAACGTTCTTGGGCAAGGGTGAGCGAGGACTACGCAAAGGGGTGATCCAAAGGCACGTACGATGACAAGGACGACAAAAACGGCGACGAAAGTGACCACATACGATGTTTTTCTCATGGCAGGGGGCTGGTGGATGAAAGGTGAAGAGAAAAGTTGCGGACTGTCCGATTAATACATCGGGACTTGAGCCGTGGACGCCACTGCTTTCCGTTACAGGGCGGTCTACGCTTACATAAAGAGAGCCACACTGCGATTGGTCTGTTCTGTTATCTTCTTATCGCCTGCCATTGGCACAATTCTCTCCACTGTCCAGCAAATATTGCGCATCGTAACCGGTCGCTTCTGTAGATTGCATCAACCGTTCTGGTAACAACAAATTCCGGCGAGTCGTTCCGGCTACCTTGCTCAGGTTTGCAAGTGAACCCTGAGCACTACTCTGGGAAAAGGCCCGGCCGCCCTTGAATTTTCACGATCAAAAGTAGCGAATAGATCTCATCCGTTCGCATGGATAGGCTGCTTCAGGGATCTCCGCTCTTGCTAATCCTGGCAGAGCAGATTCACCGTGGCTTCTCTGGTTCAGTTGGCGCCAATTTAATGTCCACATTCGTCACCCCGGAGCTGCATTAGCTATATACACAATGGCGGAAGCGGACGCCCAATGTCGCGTCCTTGTCGATTAGTGGTTAAATCATCACGTTGTGGAATAGCAAACCGTGAAGCCGGAGGTTCGAATCCTCCCTGGGACACTTGCTTTTTGCGCCGAAAGTGCGCAATGGTCGGGTGACGTGAGGGCAGCTTATCGGGACCGACACAAGACCGGGCAGACCAAATAGATCCGTGATGGGATGTGATAGACAGTAGCTCCATAAGGCCCTGGGTTGTGGAGAGCGTGGGGTAAGAAGAGAAGAGTGGGTGTTGGGCAGCGTGAATGCCCGTCCAGCAGTACTAGTAGCGCAGTGGGAAATTGTCTACATTTTACGTACAAATTTTCCGACTCCGGTTCGTGATTGCACGGCTCGACCGTCTTTTCTTTGTCGACGTCGTCGGAAACGGCGAGCACTGATTTCGTTCGTCTGTGGCGCGACCGTCCCTTCGCAACGGTGTCTGCAATTAATCACACCCATCACACTGCCCATCCTCACTCTCACCAGGCCACTTGGCTTGCACGAACACACCCGACCTTCGTCTTTTGGCTCATGAGCTTATCCGTTGGCGGTCTCAGCCTCCTGTCCCCATGGACTCCCATCCATATCTGGGACCAATCTGTACACACTAGACCTGGCTTTCGATCCTTCATCTGTGCCCTCGTCGTCCTCGCAGTCGTCCTCATCCTTGGTGAGTGTCCAATCTCTTTCCTCTTCTAATTCTCACATCTCCTGCTCGAATCTCCCTATCATCCCCGCCATCGATAGCGTACCTCACCAATCCGACAGAAATCTCTTTCAGGGCTTATCTTACCGAACAGTCTTTTCGCCAACATTTGAGTCACTTGGATGATCTTGCAGATGATTCTGAAGCGGAATCCGATTGCACCCTCTCTCGTTCGCGCACGCACAGCTCCGACCGCAATGCCACAGTAGATCGTGCCACGCTTCCCTTCCATTTCGCTAACCGTGCTTCCGTCTCTCTCCGCACCCCAATGCATGTCCTCCACAGCTTTGGTATTTGCACAATTGCCACAACCCGAGGTGCTGCAGTCCCCGCGGGTGGCCGTCGCGCAACCATTACACATAATCACCCTCCCCATCGCTCGGATCCCGATGGCTTCGTTTCTTCGGATTCCTGGTTTATCGGTGCCTTTGGACGCTGGTGGCGTGGTGGTCTTGTCGAGCCCTGGTATTCTGATACCATGATCCGTTCCAAAGATGCTCAAGGTTGGAGTTCCGGCATTCTTGGCTTCAAGGCCTTGGACAAATTACACGATTATGACGGTGAGTCCCTCGCAAAGACCCAGATATCCTTGTCATTTAACGCTTGACTAGCCCTCCCATTCGCCAAGTTTGCACCGTGTCCTCGCCCGTCATTACGTGGATCGCCACCCAAACTTCGTAATCGAGAACGTTCCACTCAGCGGTCCGCCTCTATCCTACATCGTAATTCTTCGCCACCACCACTACCAAAGTCTGCATCCCTCCCTTTGCACGCCGATCATCGTCACCACGATTTCCTTCCAGTGGCACCGCAGTCGTCCTCTCACTTGATTACGGACCAGAAGCGTAGCGCTGTTCATGCTCCTCCGGTTACCCACACGATCTCGCGCACTTCCTCTACCTCTGGGACATCCGATCATTCTCCAACCATCGCAGAAGTTTTAAGGCAGATATCGGCTACGCAGACGTCTATCCAGGACCTTCAGAACCAGCTGCAGGAAGCTCAGAATACCGCTAACCAGTCCCGTGATTTGCTCGAGACCGAGCTTGGTGATCTCCGTTCGAGGAGGCGGGAAGAAGACCAAAAGCGATTGGATGGTCGGGCTCGTACCAAGAGTTTAGAAGAAACCAGGCGTTTGGCAGAGACAAACAAACGGGAGGCAGAAAAGAAAATGAAAGTTGCCCGTAACGCCAAGGACTCCGCGATGCATAGAGTGGAGGAACTGGAACTGGAAATTCAAAGGCTGAAGCAACGGATGGAACATGATCATGCAGTGCTTGCTGCCGAACCCGATGATGCTGACACAGTAGAGGAACAGGAGCTGATCTGTGAGTTGGAAAGGAAGAGGAAGGAAGTGCGGGTGGCAGAGGAGGTCGTTGTTGCGCTGAACACCCGTGCACGGGAACTGGAAGAGAAGATCGACCAGAGCAAGTCTCAACTCCATGCTGCACAACACCGCGCTCAGCTTACCAAGGTATACCCCGAATCAACTGACGCGTCTCACTCCGGCGTTGGGAACGGCAATGTCGTCCACCAGTACAACTATGGGAAAACGGATAACCCTTCATGGTCTTTGTCTTATAACCCGTTCGATGTCCCCGTAGATGACGTTCTAGCATCCTCGACGGGGCCAGAGTCCGTCCGAGGCGACACTGGACCAGAATCGAGGGACACTTTGTGCTCTCCGAATCTTGTGGGGCTCTCCTCGGGTACGTCATCAATTCCCCCAACACTATGAACAGTGATCCAAACGTTTTTCCAGTTCACCGTGCTCAGGGTTATGCCATCTTTGATGACGACACATCCCGCGTTGATTCGACATCATTATCGCCCCGCCCTGGTCATGGCCATAATGGCTACTTCCAACCCGGACAAGCTACTCCATTCTCACCTTTCTGTGATCCTCCAACCCCTTCGGCAGCATTCATTCCAAGCAGCTTGATCAGTGTCCTCGATTCTCCATCGGCAGACTGGAAGGGAGGGTTCGGTATTCAGAACGGTTCTTTGACATCCTCGCCTGTTGAATACACTGGCCACTCTTTGGTGGTTGAATCTGAGCACGATTCGTCTGACCTTCGTCGTGCTCAGGGACGGTCTAGCCATGATCAATTGTCTATGCGCCATGACACCACCACTTACGAGACACACGGACCGGATGACCTCCAGGAAATTGCGAGGAAAGGCAGAGAGTCCACTTCCAAGGGGTGGTTCTCCACTTCTAGGAATGAGAAACATCGTAGCGGTCTCAATCCAGATGCAAAGGTGTTCCGTCTTACCAGGCTTTCATCAGACAAGACTGGCAGCGCCGACACGTCCACGTCTTCTGTACCCTCCTATGATGCATTAAATCCGAACGGTCTTACGCCCAGCATCACATCCTCCACACCTTCCCTACTTCGTGCTTTCGCCCCTTCTCGTGCGGAGCGCGAGGCATTGCAGCGAGCACTCGGTGGGTCGACGAATGCAAGTCTCGAACGCCTCCCAAGCCTCAGCGACGTGGGAAGTATTCCTTCGTCGCCTGCCCATGCCCATGCAGAAGCCCAAGGGAGGGGCATTGGGGAGAAGGATTGTGCGCTCCCTGCGTGGTTACAATCGTTGCCATTGATTCGGAAGCCCAATTTTAGTCCCTGGGAGGACGAGGAACCGGTGTCCATCGAGGTAAAGAGGAAGTAGAAGTAAGTGAGGGGTGGCAAAATTGTGAGGTGTGGGGGGGGTCTAGGTTGTGCGTGGTAACGTTTTAGTCGGTTGCGGGTTGCATCGTCACGGCGAAGTAGAGAAATTGCTGGGAAGAGGTGGTCGACTGATCCTTTCAGCTGGTACCGTTGCTTCGCCCGTATATATATCGCAATGCAAAAGTATGTTGAACCATACTTGTATCACCATGGTCGACTCCCTCCGCGACGGATGACCCACTGCACCAGAAGGGCCTATATCTGTCCGCCTCCAGTTTCAAGGGGATGCAGTCGATGTCGTAAATGTCTCATTGTTCGAATAGAGGCGACTCAAAGACAAGCTCGAGACCCGTTACATATACCGACGGAACAGTCGGACAACATCTCGCCACATATTGGGAACCAGATCATTCATTATCAATTATCAGCATCACAACCGGCGGGCACGAGACACGACTGCGGATGTGTTACTTTACAGTATCCTCGGCGATTCCTCGCCTCATTATTCCCTCCCCTTGTCCGGCTCCTCGGTCGCAGTGTCTTGCGGAGTTAGTAAGCCATAATCTGACAAAAACCGACGCAGACTTGGAGACAGCACGTAACCGCACTGGCGCATTTCTGCGAGGGCTATCGAGTACCGCGAATCCCTGGCGGACACACACGCTTGGATGATCGCAGTGTACACTCTTGCCGAGGGGACAAATTTTTGGGTCTTCATCTCTTCGAGATAGAAAAATGCGTCGTCGTACGTCGGTTGGGTCAGACACAGCAGTATGATGTGTTCGTATGTTTTGGCATTGGGCTTGACAGCGGCTTGTTTCAGGTCCATGAGGAACTTGTCGCCAAGTTCGCGATGCTTTGCAGCGACGCAGCCCGAGAGAAGGGAATTGAACGTCTCGACGTTGGGCTTGCAGTCATAGTCGGAAAGGGATTTGTATGCACCCACAGCACGTTGCAGGTCATTCAGGAAGACGGATGCCTGAATGATTGAATTGAGGACGAGGGGGTCCACCGTATTCCCCTCCTGTCGCCATTGATCAAGGACTTGCCAAACGCCGTCGACACGGTCTACGTCTTGTTGCAAAAACTCGGTGAATGGTCGTACTGTTTCGCTGGTAGGATTGATGCACCGTTTACGCATCACGTCCAAGATGCCCAAAGCTTCCTTGAGCTTCCCATCTTTGCAAAGAGCTTCGACCAGAGGAGCAAAATGGTGTTCGTACCAAGGATCCACGCCCATCCCCCGAAGCACCCGCATGACATCCAAAGCCAGATCTGAAAGGCCATGACGGGCGCATGTGTGGAGGACGGACAGACAAGCCCCTTCGTCGGGAGCGAGGTTCAGTGCATGCACGGCCTTTTGCCAGCAAAACTTGACGCCTTCTGCCTAGAGGTAAACTATCAGTTGGCGGGGACACCTGAACATCACCCGTGAACATGAACGTACGTAAAGCATGTCCGCGGACGATGTAAGACATGACATCCAGGTTTCGCCACCGAGTCTGCGAGGGGAGCGGGACTCGAAGTTCTGGGCAACCTCGATGGCGAGTTTTGGCAGATCCATATCTGCAGCGAGCTTTATGACGGCTTGCGCGGTGGTGAGCTGAGGGACAAGTGCGAGGGTGTCCATTTCGTGCATATACTGGAGAGCAAGCTCGAGGCTCTCTGTGGACGTGGCACGTCCGATGATGAAGGCGTAGGTTTCTGCGTTTGGTTCGATACCTTGCTTTTTCATCTCATCCACGACTTGCCACATGGTATCCACCGAAGACCATCTGGACGCCTAGAACGGATCAGTGCGTTGCGTGGTCAGAAGTAGTCGAGCTCACGTGCAAGAGATGATGGTAGGACTGACGATCCAGTGGTATGCCCATGGAGGTCATGTCGTCAACGATGGCCCAGGCCTCCAAGGGGAGTCCCTCCTGAGCGATGCATGCCAGTAGCGCATTGTATATGATGAGGTCTGGTTTGACGCCCTCTGCTTTCATCTCGCGGACGAGCCGCAACATTGGAACGAGACGGCGCTCTGCCCTGGCATGACTGAGGGCTTCCTTCTGACAACGGGTGATCAAAGTGGAGGTTCTTGCAAAGGTCGTATCTGGATGGAAGGCCCACGGTGTTCGTTTTGGTTTTGGGGTGGAAAGGGTGGAAAGCTGACGGTAGAGATGAACTACGATCAAGGTTAGAAGAGAAAACGAAGAGGACCTGAGATGCCACAGACCTGGCTTGAGTCGTCTCCAGAGCATGTCCACTTACCAACTCGCACAGCCACAACTGGTTCACCTTGTGCCACAACCGCGACCAGTCCTAGTCCACCACCACCCCCTTTTTTTTTTTGTATATCTTATCCTTATTTTCTTGATTTTATAACATGGTACGTCGACCCACATCGCAGGACTCGGTTTGTAACAAAACCATCTCCAGTTCTACTCAGAGGCTATCCTCTCCCGTCGCGGTCCGTTGGCCAGAGTATGGCTGGCCGCACACATGGAACGCAAGCTCTCCAAAACACAGACGTTGCAAACAGACATTCAGCAAGCCGCAGGCAAGTCTCTCTCAACGTCGCGCGCGCGACACCTTGCCAATCATCCACCCCCTCACAGGTGCCATCATGGGCCAGGAAGTCGAGGTCATGGCTCTCCGTCTAAGTGGTCAGCTCTTGCTTGGTGTCGTTCGAATCTATAGCAGAAAAGCGAAATATCTTTTGGATGATTGTAATGAAGCTTTGTTGAAAATAAAGATGGTTGGCATCTCCTTTCCTCTCCCTCTGTCACAATAACACCCCATGTTGTAGGCCTTTAGGCCAGGTCTTGTCGACATGACCGAGGACCAGCTGGCTGTCAATCGCAACGCCATCACACTCCAAGGTGGAAACCTCGACTTGGATGTGCTTATTCCGGATATCAACTGGTGAGTCTACTCCTTCAACTACCAACGACGCAACTAACGATGCACTCAGGGACATTGATTTCGAAGATCGTATTGCCGAGCCTCAAGGACATCATGTCGCTCGTCAGGCTGATATCACGCTCCAGACTACCGAGGATTTCCAACTCGACCTGGATGATCCAGGTTATGGCTTTGATCTCGGTCCCGCTGACGGTATCGGCTCGCAGGATTTCGGCGAGCTTGACCTGGGTCTTGATTTCGGTGACGGCCCAGTCAGCGGCAGGGATGAAAGCAGCGTTGTCGACGACAGTGTCGAAGTGGGAAGGGATGCGCCAATGCCGCGGAATGCACGCGAGTCTCTGGACTCGGCCATGATAGGGCATGGACGTGCAGCAGACAAGGATGTGGACGTCTTTTCCTACAGAAGCAGGGAGGCATCTGAGCACCCGTTTGGTGCAGATGTGGACATCGACATGCCATTCGGCCCGGACGTGGCAGGCGCAGACCTGGATCTTGGACTCGATTTTGGAGACGGCCTACCGTCGGAGCGGGAAAAGACGCCTGGTCAAACACGCTCTCCTTCGCGGATGTGTAGGCTCGTTTGTTGGTCTCTGTTAAGTGTGAAACTGATTTCATACCAGCATCCCCGCTTACGGAACCTCCTCAAACCCCTCCACCAATTGACATCAACCTTACCCCTCGTGTGGCTCAACCAGAACTACCCGATGAAGCGGAACCAGAACCGGACGCAACCAAAGTAAAGCGGAAGCCCAAGGAAAAGAAGCAAATCATCGACTCTGTAATCGAGCTGGCGGATGGCCCAGGAGCTAGACCGGGTCGTGGTCTGGGTGCGCCAGTGGTCCGGGACATTAGCGATATTCTCGCCGAGCAACAATTCCTTCCACGGTCTACTATGGTCATGCGTCTTTTGGAGATACGAGATGACCCCCTCGCTCACTTCTTGCCGACAAAAGTCACACCAGAAGGAACATTCTTTTGTGCTGGCCCTCCTGGACTGGCGCCCGAATTGTCCGAACTCTTTATGCGCCCTGTGCAGGGCGGATTACCCTCCAAGAAGAGAGGGGCATCCCCCGACAAAGGCGGGAGGAAGAAACAACGCATCGGAGAAAGCACACGTGAGGAAGAAGAGGTTGAACAAGGAAGACGCGATGCCAGCATCGCACCGAGTGCCGTCATCGCCAGTGAAGCGCTCGGCGATCGTGCCAGCATTGCCCCAGAGGGTGGGTTCGACTTTGGCGATGTGAGTGGTGGCATGGATGATTTCCGAATGGACGTCGGTGGCGATTTCCCCGTGGCACGCGACGAAATGGGGAATGAACGTGCCAAGAGTGTTGCGCCGTCAGAGAGAAGCCGACTGTCTACTCCTGCAGTCGACGCAGAGGAAGGAGAGGAAACTTACGCTGACGTCAGTTCTGCTATTGCCGTGTTCGACGTCCGGCCGTCACAATCCTCTCAAAGTCAAGAATCGAGCAATGACGGAGAGGGGAAGGGCTATAGCAGAAATACCGTAAAAGCCCTCGGGATCATCCGCCGCGAACTGCAGCCCGAGGACGACGAGGAAGAGAAGGCGATCAGCTTTGCCCAGGTATCCCACAAAGCATCCAGGCGAGCGGCGTCGGCGTTTTTCTTTGAGTTACTTGTCCTTGGAACACGCGATTGTGTCAAGCTGACTCAGGGTATGCCGTTTGAAAATATCGAAGTTCGGGCCAAGGGCAAGCTTTGGGAACACCAGAGACATGGCTCGACCGCCCCATCGATGATTTCTGCGATGGGGTAGGGTTTGATTGATATTTTTTTGTTCCTCATCTTGATTTGTTCTTGGTTTACTTACTACGTTAGTTATTTCGTTTCGTGCTTTGAAATGTCTCCACGGAGTCAATTTACCTCGGTGGATGTTTTTCTGTATCGTGTAGGTCGTAGATCTGTTCCTGTTTCACATTTTTTGGACACCTTAAATTTCCCGTTGTGTAGCTTGCAACTTTCTTATATACGAGTCTACGAGAGAACTATTTGACGATACTATCAAGTGATTGATCACCCCAGACAACATTCTTGCCGATGCAACTCAGGAATGAAGCCAAAATCATGTACTCCATTGATTGATGATCAGATCAGTACAAATCAGTCGTCCTCGACAATTTACTTCCTTGCCACTGACAACCCCCTGGCACATATGACCATCAATACTCCTCGTTTGACTCGATGCTGGCAGGGCGAGATACTCACCTTTACTCGTTGATGCTTTTCACGAAGCCTACCCTTGCTCCATGTGCGTAATCGAAGACGGATACGTCTGCGTGTCATCGTCAGACAAGGGGTACTTGTGACCAGAACCAGCGCAGACGCTTACACGACTTTAGGAACGAGTCGCCTAGAAGTGCAAGCGCACCTTGCTACATGAGCTTCTCTGAGGAATCGAAAAAAGCCAAAAAAGCCAAAAAAAAAAAAGACGCGCGCAAACGACCCACCGAGAATGACGAGTTGAAAGGATGACCCGCCGCTGACGATCGCCCCGATGCATTTGCTAAGAAAAAGAAAAAGAAACGATTTCGCTCGAGTCGGGCGACGACAATCAGACGGAGAAACCATCACTGTACCTGCCCGTAGGATCACCCAGGTACTTTCCGAGGTTCATATCGCGCGGATCCAACGCAAACGTCTGCGAGTCGAGTACAAACGACACCACGATCTGGGCATCGCACGGGTAGGCCCAGAAGCCGTCGCCGTAATCAGGGGCAGGCTCCGACCCGGGGATCTGTGAGAGCGGACACGTGTAAACGGCCTCGGCGTCGTCGACGACAAAGAGTTGGGTCTCACCAGTTGATACACGGAATTGACGACGTTGTCGGGGCAGTAGATGAAAGAAGTGCCCGTGTCAATGACCTCGATGTAGAGGGATTAGTAGAGTAGAACGTTGTTGGCGAACCATGGACGTACGGCATAGAGATCAGCGGTAACACGCGCGTTATTCACCAAAACGCCGTTCATCTCAACTGTCCACCAGGTCTAGATGTGACTTATATATCAGTAAGTGTGACAGGGAGAAATCAAACAACGGTAACACCTTTAAGACCACCGGTACCCAGGAAATGGTCGTCTCACGGGCTTTCGACACATCAATGCCTCCGAAACAGATCTAGTCGCCACCATCAAACCCGGAGACGCGCATCAAGTCACGACAAAGTGATCAGCTCACCTCGGCGCCATGGACTTGCGTCCGAGTCAGGTAGACACTGAATAGAGGCGCCTGTAGCTGCGGAATCAGATTCTCAAACAACGTCGGATAAGACAAATTTGAGATCTTGCGTGTCACCCTTCGCACTGAACCGCGCAGAAAGTGCACCACCGTATGCAGAGAGCATGAAAGGACGCTGGTGAAAACCTGGCTCGCACAACTCCAG
>JBBPRX010000852.1:0-11157 GCA_038093195.1 Boletus fagicola | reverse complement strand
CGCTAGACTCGCTTCGTCCATCACCACTTGGTTAAGGGGGATGGGCATAGAGCAGGCCTTCATTGGTGACGTCGTTCCCATTTGCCCGTTTCTCCGAGCTTGCCCCCTCCCCCTCCCTTCGTCCCTTCGTGTATACCCCCTCCCCCCCCCTCACCTACACGTAACGCAACTTTACGATACGTTCATGTTTCATTGGACATGCTAGATTCATGTAGCCATTCAAGCATCTTGTGTTTACGACAAGTAACGAACAATTGTCAACCAAACACCCCAAGGAAGGCGTCGGCGTGCATTCACACTCGCCTCGTGGCCTAGTCTGGTGACCAGAACCGTCCAACGAGGCAAGCCATCCTGGCCTACGAACGGATGTACCATGTCTGGCGTATATAATTGCTCGGATTCCACCCGAGACCAACATCTCATCGCACTCCAGCTCTCGACCAGTTTGACCGACTTTGCACTACACACAAGACACACCCACGTCTACATGCTATCGCTCCCAGGTATGACCACCTCCCCGCCCGCCAACTTCTCCTTCGCCTGGAAAAAAAAAGAAGTTCAGTCAGCTAATCCCTCATCGACCCTCGGCTTCCTCCCTCCTCCAAAAAAAAGCGGGAACCGCGGACCCAACTCACCTGTGTCAACAAATCCCCATCAATCACTGGGAGCACCTCCCGCGCATCACCCGCCCACGGAACAACCTCCCATCTCGTCGGCGGATTCTCGATACAGAGACAAATATCCGCTGGAATGTAGGCGCCGTGTTCAGCGTTGAAGTCTTCGCGCACCCTGCGTTCCTCTGCGCAACGACGACGTCATCGTCGTCGTGGGTGATGGTTAGAAAAAGCAAAGCTCACTAGATGACATGGCATCCAGTTGCGCCATCATGCCCTCGACAAACTTCTCCGCACTTTCTCGGTATTGTCGTCGCCTCGCAATCTCGAGGACGAGTTTATTAAACGACGATTGGTACTGGACGTATTTGTGATGCAGGTCCTCTACAACCAACAATCGTTGTTGGAGACCTTGCAAGAGATCCTCGCAGTCGGCCTGCCCAACAGCACAGGGATCGAATTGAATCGTCAATCGTGAGGTGGCCAGAGGAAAGAACACACCTCGACGTCTTGTTGCTTCTGAAGCATGTCGGACATGATATCTCCGAGTTCGTCTAGATCGAACAGGGTGCTACGACTCGCATCTAGTTGTCCCTGCGCAGCAGTTTTAGCAAGCACCAATTTCTCGCTACATTGTAGGATATGAGTGATACGTCTGCTAGCAGCCGATTCCCTGCTCACTGAGCCTCCTGAATGGAATGAACGTCTTCCTCGAGCTCGGTCATGATCGCAGGGAGCTCGTCCGTGTCTCGATGCATCGCTGCAAAATTGGTTTTGGTACGACCTTGAATGACGACACAACGAATCCGTTGAATCCCTACCTTGCATCTCTTCTTCTGAATGGGATATCCCAGCCTCGCTGTCATGAAGTGCATCCGCCATCTGGTCATAATGTGATGCCAAACATTCCAGATGCCTCGCCATTCCAGTCGTCGTCTGCTCCTGGGAAACCAGCAAAGATTCGATCGGAGGCGGTACGTTCGAGACATGTAAAGAATCGCGTATAGAAGAAACCGCGGTCGAGAGCGTTTCTGGGTAATCGTACGTGGTTGACAGGACGTCCTGTATGCGCATATATCAACATTCCTGCCCAACACCAGACGACACACGTCTGTTCAGAGGAAAAGGAAAGGATCAAACACGCACGTCGAGCCTCGTTCGATCACCCTCTACAGCATCCAACACCTGCTCAATCGCACTTTCGTCCACAAAGTCTCGCAACGTCTTCCACGTCGACCGATCGACGTGCTTTGTCGCGAGCTTCTTCTCAAAGGCGTTCTCCCGGACGGTCGCAGAGGGGCTCTGGGTAGGATCGATGATAGCATTCACCTTGTCGAGCGAGTGTTGGCTCCCGAAAAGAGACGAGTCGGACGAGGTTTGGTGAAAGCCCGGAGGGACGAGTTGTGCGCCGAGGGATTCAAGGATGGTATCGAGGGCAGAGGTACGCTCCGAACGGACGACGTCCCATTCCTGTCATGTGTCGATAAATGCAAAATGCGCGGTGAGGCGTCGTCGAGGTGGTGGGTGTGGGACGAAAACGTACGCGAATCTGCTTGTCGAGTTGTGCACGTTTGTGCTCGATGCTCTTTGCCACGCTTGCAGCCAGCTAAATGAGGGCATGGGAACAGCGTGAGATGGTCGATAGAGAGGCAGATTTAGAGTGAGGTGGCGCACCTTGAGCTGTTCGATGACCGCCTCGCTGATCCACTTTACCTTGGCGTCGAGGGCGAGCACGTCCACGGCACATTGGGCAGATGCGTTTGTGAGGGCATTTGCCTTGGAGCAGAGCTGTTCTCCATGTTGAAGGGCCTTCTTGGACTGAAGTACAAGTGAGACGAGATGGGGCTGGTCCGCGCGAGCTGCGGGCGGTAGAGCTTCCATTAGTCTGTGTTCGCTTGCTGTGGGGAGGCACTTTCACGAGCTTGGTATCACGTGGCTGTGCCACACGATGAGCAATATAAAGATACACGATACTCTATTACAACCACGAATCACGACAACAATTCCCCTCTCAAGACTCGAGCTTCTTGACGATATTCTTTTCCTAAACGACACCCACCGCCATGAGTAACCCCGTCCAACGAGCAAATCCACACCGACATACCTGATAACTAGTGGTCCTGTTCGTCTTGTCGTTCTTGATACGGTACCTAAGGTCCTACAGACAAACGCGCAACCGTATCAGACAACGTCGACGCTCCAGGATGATTGATCACGTACTGCGCCAGACCCGTGCACTTCGACTATTTCACCAACGCTGTGCGAGACGTTGTCCGCCCCGCCGCCGACGGGCCTATACTCGACCCTGTCTCCTTTCTGCGTTCAGGAGGTTAGCGCATGGTCAACGGATATCTCACGAGGTTCTCCACCTGGTACTGTGCTTCGGTTGTTTCAGCCTGTCTCGATAAGTCAGCTATGAGACCGTCGAGAACGCTCAAACGATCTCACCATAAGTGACGCTTTCTGTTCAAAGTTGTGAAAAGTGCGGGTGACGGAAAAGACGTTTCCCATCAATCTGGTTTATATAACGCCGATTTTCGATTGAGTCATGCACGACGTCACCTTCAACTCAGTAGATTCAATGACGTCGATGCTCCTTTCCACAAGTCCATTCAAGCTGGTGTCGATCATCCAAAGTGGGTAGTCAATTCCCACTACGTAATCTGTATCGCGTGACTGATACCCGTGAGAACGTTACTAGAAACGGCAACGCCGAAAAACGCCGCCACCACGTTCGAGAAAGGCAAGCCAGTCCTTGAACAATCGACGATGGCGGAGTCGAGCCCTCTCCAATCCATCGACGAGCACCACCTCCTTCAGGTATATTCAAAAAAGAAAACTTTTTATTACCCAAGTATTCTGACATCCACGACAGGCAGCGCTCGAGCACCCGTTTGAGCCCAACGAAGTCTCACTCAGCTCCGGATACACACACACGTCCGTGTCCTCATCTCCACCCCCATCTGCCCCCACCCCACCCCTTGAACCCACGCCCTCAGAAGCCCCTCCTGCCGGGGACGACACCTGGCAAACAGCCTACTCTTCCCAGCTATCCGAATGGCGTGCCCAATCCGCCTCCACGCGTACCAAAGCCGAACTCACCCGTGCTAAATGGGAAGCCATTCGCGCCCGTGAAAAGGCGGAACGTCGAGCCCTCGGTCAACCACCTGAATCTTGCGACAACCTCGGTGCGCACATCACTGCCTCTACTGCAGCTGCCAGCGAAGTCGTCTCCCATTCCCTCTCTGCATCGATTACGTCACTTAGCTCACTCGAACACGTCGAGTCACACGGGCAACCAGAGCTGAGTGCAGAAAGCGTGGTACAACATAGCAATGCAGAGAGTGGCTCGCCCTCTCAGCGATGGGAACACCTCTCGTCATCACCAACGTCTTCGTACCCTTCCATGTCCTTCCCTGAAGCCTCCGTACCCCAATCACCCTCTCCCCAACCTGTTCTTCTCGCGCCAACTTCCGCACCTGACCCAGTCCAGACTCATCCACATCCCAAAGCAGACCAAAATCCGACATATGTTCCTCCTTCCACCCTTCCCCCCATTATGGACAACAGGGTTGCACCACGGACACGACTATCGCTCGTATTATCCTCGCTTGCTATTAACCTGCTACTCCCGTTCATTAATGGCGTCATGCTTGGTTTTGGTGAGATATTTGCAAAAGATGTCGTGGTTGGGTGGTTTGGTTGGAAAACGCGGCGTGGAAGTACAGCTGCTGGTCTTGGGCTTCGGCGGTGATGGAGTTATTCACAAACATGCTAGCCGTGTCTTGTATAGCTCTCATGGTGGGGTGGTGTAGAACATCATAAATTAACTCTCAACACCACTAGGCCTACAGTCGCACGTTGCTGGGCATGTCTTTGAGAGCTTGTCTAACCCCCAAGTCACTCAGCACGGCTTCCGCTGTTGCATATCATAGAGAGCTGTAGAACGTTCACTAAAAAAACGACTCGCTCACCTCCTGCCAAAATGATATCGAACATTGCCCCTCTATAGGCCTGTTGTCCCCCGTCATCAACACAAAATCACAGCGACACCCAACGCGAAAACAAACGCACCTGTTCCATGTGTTGGCCCATCCCGGTCTTTGTGACCCCTCTACCACCAAAGATCTGGACTGCCTCTTTTGCCATTTCAAGTGTACACTTGGTTACGTGCGACTTCAACAGAGCAATCGGGCTGCACGCCCCATCAGCACAACCCGTTCGAGAAGCTGAATCATCAATGCCGCTGCGCCTTACCCTGCCAATTTCAGGGCTTGTTCTTTGTACGACTACACGGGAAACGTTTCTCAGTCCATCTCCTCCTCCCAAAGAGCAAATGAGATGGGGGAGAAACCCACCATGTTGTTCATCTGATGCGTCAGATTTTCAAGCCAAGTCTGACAACTCTCGGAGCGTGCGATCATTGCAGCCACCTTGGACCGAACCACCGCCTGCGAAGCAAGGGGCTTTCCAAACACCTTGCGTTGGTTAATCCATCTTCATGGAAATCCACGGTCAGACCCCAACAGGAATCAGACGTGATCGAGACATACTTGAACACATCCTCGATGATCAATCGTTGCAGGGCAGTCGAAGTATTGCACACCGCCCAACGTTCGTGGTTAAAGTTTCTGTGGTTGAGATGTGTGTTACGGAGCTTCGAGGATAGGATACACACCGGCACTTACGAGAAGATGATGAACAAACCGCTGTTTTCGGGACCGATGGTGTTCTCGATGGGTACTTTGACGTTGTCCAAGGTGACGAACGCTGTACCTGCCGTAGCGGAATACATCGTTTTAATGAGTTTTGTCTCGACGCCTTCACCACGTTCCACCAAGATGACGGTGATCCCATTCTGTGCATCAATTAGTTGAGATCAGTGAGATGAAATAGTAAACACATGCATCCGTTCGACAAGCCACAATAAAACTGTGTCGAACAAAGTTAGACAGATAACATATACCTCGAAAAGCAAGAGTGCAACTCACTAGTCTGCGAACCTGTAACACCCACCCTCGTCAACACACTGAACCTCTGATACTTGTATACGCCACTCACGTGCCGTTGGTGATCCACTTCTTCGTCCCATTGATGATCCAAAACTTGCCATCGGGCGTCTTGGTCGCACGCGTACGTATGCCCGCAACATCACTCCCAGAAAACGCCTCCGAAACAGCAAGACACAGAAATTTCTTGCCAGAAAGGACCTCTGGAACGATCTTGGCTTTGAGCGCTGGAGACCCAAAATGGACGATCGGTGGAAGACCGATGAGTGCCCCACTGAGCATACCTGCACGTGGCGCATGGTTAGAGAGAATGTATGGGCAGTGATCTAGGACCAGTGTCGAGCGATCGACATACCATCACCATAACCGCGTTGTCCCTGCCGGGCCAATTCTTGGTGGACGATCAACTGTCCAGAAGATCAGACGGAGGTTGAAAGTAAAGCAGGATGATCATACGTCATGGAAGTAATCGAATTCTTCGGGTAGAACCGCCCCGTTCATGAGCGTGAGGCCTTTTAAATGTGGCCCGGGACCCATTTTCATGGCAATGATATTGAGTTGTCTGTGTTCACGGTGAGATTAATGACAAAACGACAAGGGCTTTGACAACACGAACGCCATCGCATCCACAACTCTTGGGCTCACGCGCTCACCACTTTCCTCATGAGCCTAACGACTCTGATGAGGCGCCACTCTAACATGCAACAGGACACAAGAACGTTACCAATGCCTCGGGTTTAAGCACCTCGTCCACGAACTTTCGTATCGCCAGTTGAAGCCTTCGATGACTCTGCGCGTTCAGCAATGCAAACCCCGCATCCCTCCACTTCAAACAAGTTCATCGACACTACGTATACCACGCACCTCCTTGTAATAAGGACTGTGAAATTCGGCGCTCAACCAGGTCGGTTCAGCGTGCGGAACCCCACTGAGCTGTCCAATCTCTCCAGACGTCATCACGCTCTTCTCCCCCTCGATCGTCCCAATATGGAGTCTTCTATATGCGGGTCGTTTGAGCACTTCGTGGCGGTGGAGATTGTAAAAGGCCTCAGTCGCGTCTTGACCGCCTATATGCGGACGAAATTCAATGAATGCGTGATGTCATACAAAATACAAGGCAAAGAACCGTATCAAACCAGGAGGTGACGTACGTATGTCGCCTTCGAGGAGAACGGCGGTGCCTCCTGGATGAAGGTCCTTGAACTGCGACATATCATAGACGTTGCAATCTATGATGATCCACTGCGGGACCAGACAAACGTTCGAATCCACAACATTCTTGTTTCAATTTTTTTTTTCCAAATCTCCAGTCAAATGCAACGACTCACCAGGTCGTCGGGCGCGTTGTGCTACGCGTCCCGACCCATCAGCAAGCAAGCAAGAACGTCTCGCGTGAGTCGACCGTCAGAACGTATCATACCAACCCCCCATCGTACGCACCTTGGCCACTTCTTCTCGAGTAAACGCTCGCAACGTCTTCGTAGTCATCGTCGTCGGTAAGCCTACTGTAGGTCAGGGACGATGTGGACACTGTCCCAGGAAATGATATCCGATGCCCTAAACACCAACGCCAAGGAAATCGTTAGACGCTCATCCGGGTCATCCCCCTGGGGAGCCCTGTGAATCGCGATTCGTCATGTGTCGCGCACCTTTGAAGTAGTCTCCTGCAGACATACGAAAGCATCGAGGGAAGATAGACGTTCCTTCCCGCACAATGTCACTTCGAGGGCATGATCCAACTTCTACAAACCGAAAACAAGAAAACGCGGCGTTTTCGAACAGTTGGGACACCCAGTTTGGAATAGGTTAAGGCGAAGACCCTGAATGTCCTCTTTTGCCAGCTGTCCTCCAATCACAGCTCTCAAATAGCCTGAGTCGTCAAGCAATAACGTTACGCGACAGCTTTTCAGACTGGCATCTGCAAAGACACGGTATGACGTTACCACTTGACGACACTTTCGTAGGCCATTCAAGAGCTGTGATTGGAGGGCGGGTCGGCGAAAAGGGGAATCAAGGGTCCTTCCAAAAAAGAAACGGGCGCAGGTCGTCCCAAAGCTCGCTTCAGAATGCTGATAGATGAAGCTTCAAAGCTTCATGTGTGGTGAGGTAACTGCGCCAACTGTTCACACGAGACACGTGCCCGTAGAACGACTGTCTTCTGATCTCGAAGTTTTAGGTCTGCCAGTGAAGTTTGGGGAGACTAGTTGCCAAAACGACGCTTCTCATCCTGACCAATATTATGGACGACTCCCCACAAAATCTATATGCAAAAAATCTGCAACAATCATTCGGGTACCCTTTGCGGTTTCCAGAACCAAAGCCTGGCCTACCTTCATCCTATGGAGAAAATGGACTCCACATCGGAGATGTTGGCTACGTCGACGATCATGGCATGTTCCAAGTTCAGTTCAATATATGTTTTTCCCCAGATCACGAGCTCCACCGGGCCAGTCGCGAGGATCTTGTGGGCCTTGTTGGACTGGCCAAGTTCAACCCGAACGAAGTCCCTCCTATTCCAAATGCATTCCCTTTCGGTCGTGTAATTTGCCGTGGCATCCAGGGGTCGCACGACGGTAACTTGAAGCATACCCCGGGCCAGAGGTACTAGTTTAATGTCAATACCTGGAGAGGCGCAATAATGCTGACTTCGTTTCGTAAGCGCGCCCTGCAAATTCATGTCATGTTCTACGTCAGGCGCCATCCTTATCCTCCCATCAGGTGCTGTGCTCCAAAATCTCAATGACAACAAGGAGGCAGAATTTCGTAAGCTGACAGAGAAGCACGCGTTCGACTGGTGTCAATTCGCTCACCGCGAATCCATCTACCTCATTACCGGGTTCTATAAGACGAGTTCCTGGTATCTTGCCTCGTTCGATGATGCCAGGCCTACTGAACCGATCATTTTGGGACGTGACGATACAGGGAGATACATTTGGAACCCCAAATGTGATCACCGCGAGAGTCCCAGGGAAAATTATAATGAGAACCAAACTATCCTCATATTAGGTTTCAAGATCAAAGTGAGGAGGTGGGATAAGCATACGGTGATCGAGAAGCTGGTGCCGCGCTCGAGAAGTATCTGGTCCGAGTTGATATCGCTGGCGAGCTCCCTGCTCCGCATCCTAGTTTTCTTCTGGCAGCAGATAGCTTCGAGAGGTGTGCTCAAGGTGTGGGGTGGTATGGTTAAAAATTTGGATGGGGACGCACATGTCGACCGCGTACCGGCATTATCCCAAGTATGTACCCTCACTAATATGATCGAATAGCCAATGGTTGAGCAATCTCCAGCCTTTTCACCCGTCTAACGTCATCAATCGTTACCTACTGGACAAGGTTTGCGCACTGAAGTATCGTATGCTGTAGCAATGTACTGAACTTCTAGCTCTAAGAATCCCAATATCCAGGTGGCCATCACTCATGACAGCCAGTGGCTAACCATGCTTGAAAAGGTTCGGTGTCCTACACTGCTTCCATGCACAACTTGATTGGGCCTCCAGAATGAATTGCCTTATGAAGACATGATCGAAGAAGCACGCTTTCGGACATTCTTGGAAGAAAAGTACACGGGTGACTGTAACTCGGGCAGCAAGTGTTTTATTGCAATGGTTGTTCACAGATTGCTAATGTTTCTCAGATGTGGGGTATCTTCGGAGAAAGACGTGGGTCTCTTCTTTCGCCAAGGCTTGGAGTGTTAACTAAATTGCGTCCACAGCGATGAACCCAACAGTGCAAACCACAGTGAACTGCGCAAGTCAGTGTTCTTTCCCAAGAAATTTTCCCTTCCTGCTCCTTTGGGTGACATTCGGCAGATCGTGGTCACACGTATGTACGCCTTGTGCCCTTGTAGAAAAAGTATGACAATCACCTCGCAGGCATGCGGGTGGAGAAGGCTGTCACTGGTCTCAAACGCATGCCCGTCGGCTTTTATGTCCTTATCCAGTTCGGTGGTACAAAGAGAAGGAGCAAAATCAAGTCGGTTTTGCTCCACGATAGTATCATCGAATGGGACGATGAGATTATGATGTGAGGAAGCCCTCGCTCCTTTCTACTTGCTGTCGCTCATGATAATTAGGCCCACGGATCCAAAGGCCAAGGTCCGATTCTCCGTACACGCTTCGTTCGAGTTTGAGCCAACGCTCGGAAACGGAGAAACGCTCTGCGTATTAGAAATCAGTGTTGGTAGTTTGGCTCAGAATGGCAGCACGTACCGTAAGTACCATGAGTGGGGTTCTGGTCGCTCTTGCTCAAAACTGGTGCAGTTCAGTTCTCCTTTTCGGGAGGGAAAGATGCCTCTTCCTGTCGGACCTGTCCTTCGCTCCTGATTACTCTCGAAGAACGGTGTTTCAACTCTTTCGCCGATTGGAGCCAAGGCGATAGCAACGTGAGAGCAATAGCTACGTTAAGTGTCCCTGTTGTTAACGAGACTTGGTTAGCTGGGATGCGAGGACCAGTCGCGCGTCGGAGTCGGAGAAGCAACGGATAAAGGGCACAATGCACTTCTCCACTATCACAGAGACCACGGGATAGTGGAGTTAAAAGAATCTGTAGAATGCTTCAAACGTGCATTGGACCTTTGTCCTTCCGATCATCAAAGTCGCGCTGCCGCACTGTTCAACCTTGCTACGGCGAGGTTTATAAACTGTCAGGTCCATGGTACAATCTCCGACCTCGAAGAAGTCATTTCTTCTTATCGCGAAGTGCTTGTGTTGCGTCCAGCGCCTCACCCAGATCGACTAGGGACACTGCTGCAACTCGCTCAAGCTCTCTTGTATCGTTACGGGAGGCTGCGACGCGATGCGTCCGTCGCGAACAAAATTGAGGGGCTCGTGACTGAGGTCAAGCAGATTTGCTGCGAGGACCGCTATGAACACCGAGCCGCGGATCTCGTGCTTCAAACGCTCAAACGATACCAGGCCGAGACGTCGGGACAGTTGGCCGAGATTGACAAGTTGATCTCGAAACTGGGTCGGTCTGTTCGAATGCCTCCACATTGGTACTTTGACCGGCCATACCGATTGATCAACTTCGGTGCTGTGTTGTGCAAACGTTTCGAGTTAGCTGCCAACCTCGATCATATTGAAAAGTCGATTTCTGTGATCGAGGAAGCCGCGCAACTCATTCCAGATGGCCATTTCGATAAGCCCTGGGTGCTCGCCTCCCTTGGTGATGCACTCTGCGTACGTTTTGCACGACGTGGTGATGTCTCCGACCTCGACAAGTCAATTTCCATGATCGAGGACGCTGTCAAACTCACTCCAGATGGTCATGTTGAAAAGCCTTGGATGCTCAGTAGGCTTGGTGCTGTGTTTCTTGTACGATTTATCTGTCGCGATCCCTCTGGCCTTGGCAAATCGATATCCATGACTGGAAGCGCCCTGCACCTCACTCCGAAAGCTCGGCTCGATCGGCTGGACAACCTCGTCGGGTATATTGCGACTGCTTCTCTGCGTATTGGTGACCTCAATGACCTCGAGCGAGCAATCTCGAGGCATAGGGATGCTGTGGAGCTTCTTCTCGATGGAAACCCTCTTCAA
>JBBPRX010000851.1:0-11170 GCA_038093195.1 Boletus fagicola | reverse complement strand
TCATAGTAGTATATAAGTTAGAGCGCTGCCTGTAACGTCTCTTTAACTTGAACCTACTCATTCCTGCGTACTCTTGACTGCACAAGCCCTCGTGCTAGCCAGAGACTCTACAAAGGATAGTAAGTCAGCCTTCAGCCTTTGAGGCTCAAGCTCCCTGTGATCTCCTCCTGCTTGTACTCCTTCAGCGCTCATCGCTCTCGTCGCCTTCACCAACCCTCCTCCTCTCTGGGCCGTCCCCAGACATCGTCGTCGACCCCTCACTAGGATTAACCTTGTCCCTAGCTCAACTTCTTCACAACCTCTTCGTTCCCCTAGGACTGCCATCCCTAGGGCATCTCCTTTGCTGCTGGTTGGATTCTCTCTATAGGAGATCCACCACTCCCTGGGTCTAGCTCCCTCTCTAGGTCGACTCCAGGTCGTTACCTTCAGGCCCTTCTGCCTGTCGTGTTCTTATAGAGTCGGCGCCTCTTACCTCGCCCACCGTCTGGTCAACCGTTGACCACCCTCACCTTTGTCGACACCCCTTGGGCCTATCGACCCCAAGGAAGGACTTCCTGGTCACCCCTCAGCAGTCATAGTCCAACCTGGACTACTCCCACTGTCTACCCCTGAGGACATTCCGTCTTCCTTTTGCTTTACAGACACTGACTAGCCTTACGAGTCAGGCTACCACCTGGTTTGTGACCCACAGTCGAGTCTACGTACTCGAGTCACTTGTCAAGGTTCTACCACCAGTAGCAACCTTAACAGATGGGGGAGTAGAGGGGGACAGCTGAAATGATCGAAAAATGTGTGTACATAGAATTGGCAAGCCCGAGATATGATCTCATAGGCCCACATTTGCTTGGATTGTTCATCGAAACAAGGGATGCAGGAAAACGATGGGTGGGCATCTGGCCAGGTAGAGAAAGGATGCAGAAACTCCGGAGGATGAGGATATTGTCAGCAAACGAGTCTGTGAGCCCGAGATCACCAGTCTTTGATGAAAAAGATTCAGACCACAGTACCAGACCTGAACTGCCAGGGAAGATGGCGTGTATGAAGCTGAGATGCTCAATATGATGTTTCATCCACAGTCGAGGATTGAGGGCTTGGTCAAGGGAACACAGCTCATAATGCCAGCCAATCTTGTAGACTTCCCACAAGATTGCTCTGATGAGGTAGGGAGGAGGGTTGGTCAGCAACACAATTGGAATACACTTTGTATGCCATTCCACAGTTTGGGTGGGGGCGAAACTGGAACATTGCACCATGACTGCCACAACATCACTGAAGATATCCAGCATGGCCAATTTGCAACCCTTGGTGGTTTTGTAGCCCATCCTGCTTTTGGGTGCAGCCTCAAGCTCTTTCTTGGATGATGCTTTGTGGAGAATCTCTCTCCACATTTGGGGGGTAGGAAATCGTGCAGGGGGGTCATGGTTGAGCTGACTAATCCAGATTGGGCAAATTGCCAGCCAGTTCGTCATGAAAAGTTGGTGGCGCTCAGGTGTCTGTCCTGAGATGAGGAGGGCTGGATCTGGGACGTGATAACCCAGGTCTACCATACCCTTCTTCACCCTGGACGGGTCTTTGTCCACACATTTCATGGCATTCTCACAAACAGCAAAAGATTCTGGCATCTCAGGCGAGCATAGCTCTTCCCATTTATTGCGGCCTCCTGTGTTACCACCTCCAAGGTATGTCAGTCATCAGCTGATGAAAGATACATCAGAGATCACTTACTTGGCTTGGGACGAGTGCACTCCTTTTGCGCTGCTCTCCTTGCCTGTGCTTGAGTAGGCGCTCTGCCCACATGACTGACAGCTTGGACCTGGAAGGAGGGTTGAGAGACGAGGGTGCTAGATTCAACCGTAGCTGTGTAGTGATGGCAAGTATTGACATGACGAAGCAAACCACTGGGTCCATGATAAAGGCAGTCAAAAGGACGGGCAAATTTGCTGCCTTTGGAGTACATGCTACACATGATGCTGTCAGGAAATGTATACCTCACTGTTTTCTTAATGATGTCTGGGGGGTGATGGTGAAATTGTGCCAGATCAGCCATACCAGCACACCTGCATAGAAAAGCTCATCACAGACTCTGGTGTCTGTAGTAAAACAACCCATCCAATCCAAGCGGACAGGGGGAGGGGTGGAAGGAGGAAGGGCAATATGAGGGAGGACATAGAGGACATAGTCAAGGAATGCCATGACATCCAAAAAATAGTGTTGGGCTTGAGCCATGAATATGATGACATTGCGAAAGGTGAGAGGGTGATTGAGAAGAACCATGAGATCATGGTTCAAAGCCATGAGAAGCCAACTAGCAATGTCCTTCTTGTCCCCGCGTGTTTTTTTCCAGTCGTCATATCATGTGGTGATGATTTGGTGTAATGAGGTGACATCCACTGCTTTGTCCTGCTTCAGTTGACCAACAAGGAAGGTGGCATGGGGGAAGGGCTCAAAATCTTCGAGGGAAGGGCTATATCATGCCCACGAGAGTGGGTCAGGAGAAGGGTGACATTCACTTCGACGTATGCAAACAGTGTATTCATATTCCTTGCAATAGACTTGAGGCCATTGAAAACAGTTGACGGGCCCAAAGTGCCCATCCACACGAGCACACACTTCTGCATCACTATTGTAGGGTTCATGGATGAAGGACATGTTCAGAGAGGTGTAAATGATTGTGCCATCACCGTTACAAGTGATAGATCTGGCATCAAGGCAGTTGAAGATAGCTTGTGTGCCAAGTAAGCTTAGTACCGCAGAGTAGCCTGACAGGACTCACCATTGTCAGCGCAGGTTTGAGGGGTGTATCTGGACACAGCAGTGGCCATGATCTATGTGGCTATCAAAGCTTACTATGGGATTGTGATTAGTATACTGATACATATGTTACACGAACATGTGTACATATTTCTTTGTAAACCAGAGAGATCCCTTGGGCAATACTGATAAAAAAAAACAGGGGGAACACTTTAATGAGTCTTTAACCCCACTGATGTGTGATATGAGGTGGCGATGGGGTGACTCAATGGACACAAAGTCTGACCACAAGAGAAAGTTTTGAGCAGCACAAAACCAACTCAGGAAAAGGAGATCTTTTCAGTATGAGATCTTGACAAACTTGAAGGGCGGTGGCAAAGGCGAGAACAGAGCTTGAGTCTTGAGCAAGGAAAAAAGGGAGTGTTGGTGAGGGTCAGCCTTGAGGAGCATTGCTGTGGATGTTGGAATATCATGATTGTGGTGAAGCAAACAATGGCTAATGGATTACATAAACAGATTGGTAATAATAGCATTGTGGCCCCCATGACCAACACTGGTATTCATAGTAAGAATTCCATTGCTAGGCTCATCAGACAGCCAGCCATTTGGTACAATATTTTCTAGCCCGGAACATGCTGTGACAATGGTTACAACACCCCCCACTTCCAATCTGGACCTCAGCTCTTCTCCCCTCAATGGCTGAGTCAACAATGATGACCAGATCCCACTCCCTCACAAATACACTCATCTGCAGTTCTCTTTACCATCTAAGGAGGCTGTTTCTCAGTCTTCTTGTGACTCTAATAAGAAGGTCGAGGTAGTGCACACAACTGTAGGTCTGTATAAGGTGATGTGAACATGCATCATTGACGACTACATCCAGGTCTCAGCAAGGAGGTCTTGAGAGGTTGAAGACCTTCATTCACTATGCATGCTGGAGCTTTCCAGGGTGAGCCACCACGCTTTACTGCACATGTGCAGTATTGCCACCTTTGTCTGCAAGAAATCGATGTTATGTGGACCATTGCAGTTGATGAGTGTGAAGAAGCAGAAACCCATTTGGAAAGGGTGGCCTCACAGATTGGAGAAATAAGGCACCTTCAGCATGCCAATGGCACAGTGCTAGGGGACAGCAGTATAGTACTACTTGATGTGGCACACGATAACAACAATGAATCCTCAACTAAGGAGAGGAGCTACAAATCACCCACCCCTTCTGATTATGACCAAGATATCTGATGTACAGTACATTGTGGATAACCTTGTATATGGTATTATCACCGGTACTACATACATACATATGATTGTCTATAGAACCCAAGGTACTGTAACTTGTTGATGAGTCATCATATGCTTTGAGGGTTGTAGCCCATGTTTCTAGTTTGGCCTTGAATCTCATATGTATATCTCATAGATGGATCACTGAGCCTATGAATAGTACATTGGGTAATTTACTTGAAATATTGTTCATACTATACTATGCTGTTGAAAATGACTCGAATGCCCATGTTGTGTGATGCCCACTCACTCATCATTCAACTTGCAAGCTTGCTCGACCTCACTTTCTCACCAGGATCCAAGTCTGAGTGCATTCCATCTGCTTGAACAAGGTGGTGGTGATGGTAATGGGGTGTACATGACTGGGTACAAAGCACTGCTGGTCAGTGCATGGACGGCAAGAAATGGGGTGGTAGTACTCAACTGGCTGAGGCTGGGCACACCCATGCTAGTGGGTGCATGAGCAATGGGGTATCACCTGGAAGTGGTCAATGGTCACAGTTGAGCTGGTGGTAAGTGTTTGTACTGGTCAGCAGGCGAGCGGTGAGTGAAGACATGAGCTGTACTTACTTAGTGAGTTGGGCATGGTGGTGGTTGTAGTGGCAGGTGCACGAGTGGGGGTGTATGTGCAATTATGCTGGTTAGTACATGAGCGGTGGGGTGCACAACACCAACCACATTGGTGTGTTTGCACTGACAAAGCATAGTGGGATGCTTTGGCATGCAAATTGTTACGATTGGGTACGCTTTTTCTTAAAGCGGCTCCCCTTCGCCTCCCTTTCCCAAACCCTGATCCTCGATGGAGATCCTTCACCTTTGACGCTACTCTGGAAGACCCATCCTAGATCCCCTGCGGTTCCCTCCTAGACAACTACCCCCAGAAGTCTTCCTTCAGACCCTCCCTGGATCCCTCCCATCGATCCCTGTCCTGGACTCCCTCCTCGATGACTACCTCCAATAGTCGTCCTTCCGGACTCCTTCCTCGGATCCCCGACCTCACCCGAGTGCTGTCCCCCCCACAGCCTCCCTTGACGCTGTACCCACAGCATCATTGATCCTAACCTTCCTGAATCATCACCTAGATGATCCTATCCTTCCCAAAGGCTATCCCACTGCCTTCTTGATCCTGGTTCACCTGAGAGCTGGTCCTTCACAGCCTCTCTTCTGGTTTCACCCTTCCTTCCCATTTCACCCTCGACACGTAACCTCGTGCTCCTTCGCAACGCAACGCGTCTCCTCTGCCTTGACATGACACCTCATGACCATTCACATGACGCGTCTTCCCTGACACATACCATGTGACTTCTCGTGACATGACACATCACCACTGCCTCGTCCCTCGACATGACACCTCGTGATCTTTCATTACGTGATGTGTCTTCCCTGACACGCACCACATGACTCTTTGCAATGTGATGCATCTTTCCTTTTCAGGGCATTTCCCCCTGCCCTAAAGACTATTACCTTATCTGGGCAACCTGCCCTTGATTGACTCATAGTAGTATATAAGTTAGAGCACCACCTGTAACGTCTCTTTAACTTGAACCTACTCATTCCTGTGTACTCTTGACTGCACAAGCCCTTGTGCTAGCCAAAGACTCTACAAAGGATAGTAAGTCAGCCTTCTGCCTCCAAGGCTCAAGCTCCCTGTGACCTCGCCTCACTTGTATGTATTCTCTTCACTGGGATTAACCTTGTCCCCAGCTCAAGACCTACTCACTTGGCTCCCTCTTCGTCGTCAGAGGACAACCATTTCTCATAGAGTTGGCGCCTCTTACCTTGCCTACCATCTGGTCAATTGTCAACCACCTTCGCCTTCGCTGACACCCCTTGGGCCCATCAAAGCCAAGGAAGGACTTCCCAGTCACCCCTCAGCAGTTGTAGTCCAACCAGGACTACTCCAACTGTCCACCCCTGAGGACATTCCATCTTTCCTTTGCCTTCACAGATATTGACTAGCCTTATGAGTCAGGCTACCACCTGGTTTGTGACTCACGGTCGAGTCTACGCACTTGAGTCACTTGTCAAGGTTCTACCTCCAGTAGCAACCTTAACACAAATGGGGTGGTAGGGTGTGTTGATGTTGATGTTGATGAGTGCTGAAACACTTGATCTTGAGGTCTTGGTTCCTACTGTGTGGAGGGAGGTGGAGGGTGAGTAAGGCCCAATTTAGAGGTGAGAATTGCTACAATGTCATACTGTGGGTGACCAGTTTGCCATATCCAGGGTTTCCACACAACAGTGCCAGTTTTGACGGCCAATTGGGGACCGATGTGTGGGCACGTGATGCCCCTGAGTCATGAGGGGGTGAGGAATTTTTGCCAAGGTTGAAAATTGGTTGTGTGCCACAGCTGTGCTCAACCCCTGGATAGATGTGACCTTCATGTCACAGTACCAAACTGTATCCCCCACCTCTACTCCGCTACTATCCGAAGACACTGCCACCCACCACTAGCCCCTTCGTGGCACATCGAGCACAAGTTCTTTCCCTTGCTGGGCAATGATATACCTTGTGAGTCCTGACTCCCTCCCCACCACTATATTTTCACCCTCACACACTTTCCCCATTCAGCGCCAGCACAATGTGCATATTCGGGTGGACAGTTGCAAGCATCCGTCCTACTCCTGCTGCTGCCCTTCAAGTTTGTCAAGATATCATACTGACAAGGTCTCCTCCTGCAGCCAAGGCTCCCCTTTTCCCATGAGTTGGTTTTGTGCCACTCAAAATTTTCTCTTGTGGTCAGATTTTGTGTCCATTGAGTCACCCTGTCACCACCTCGTATCGCGCATTAGTGGGGTTGAAGACTCATTAAAGCGTTCCCCCTGTTTTTTTTATTAGTATCGCCCAAGGGATCTCTCTGGTTTACAAAGAAGTATTTACTGTATGTATGGTATTCCCCCTCATGCCGCCAGCTCATGTATTTCACAGCATGGACCACTGTTACTATCATGCATGCAGCAGCATGGATCAATCCAATGAGTGGTTCTAACTTGATATAGCTCATTGAATATGATCACTGTCTTCTCAGAATGGGTCCAATACAGTCCAGGCAGTACATTTTTCTGCCAATTACGGTAGATCAGTTTGATGTGGCCCTTTTCAACAAGCAAGAGAGATAATCCCCTGCCATCCATGATGTCCAAGCAGGCTGACAGGAAAAAAAATATGTATATATAGTAACATGGATTAATCCAATGAGGGGTTCTATCTCAATATACCTTGTTGAATAGGATTCTTGTCCTCTCAGAATGGGTCCAATACAGTCCAGGCAGTGCATTTTTCTGCCAATCATGGTAGATCGATTCAATGTGGCCCTCTTTGACAAGCAAGAGAGATAATCCTCTGCTGCTTATTATGTTCAAGCTGCCTCAACTGTGAGTATATACATATGTATGTATATAAGCAACTACTAACTTTTCCACCCCCGGTCTTTCTTGAGTTGAACTACGATGTTGTCAGCTTTCATCAACAATTACTCAGGCAATGACAACACAGATGACTCACAGGTGCCACCAACCACCGCCACCTACTATCCAAGCCAATCTGTCCCAGCTTCAGCTTTCATCGACAATTACATACTCAGGCTCACAGGTGTATGTCAATGATTACTCAGGCTACAGCATCACGGATGGCCCACCTGTCTTGGGTACAACACTTATCAACACTGGCCACAGCATCACAGATATGTGGTCCATTCCACAACAACCCTTGCAATCTGACCTTATTGGCATAAGGTACTGTTCTAACATTTACGGATTGTTTACTGATTCACAAGCAGGCTTTGGGCCCCAAAACTGAGCTTCTGGGATTCTGGAGACGAACAGGCACTTCCAGAGCCCCAACTGAGGATTGGCAGGACCAACTCTGTGCATTTGGAGAAAGCATCTACTGTACACCAGACCCCGTCATTATCAGCATCATTGTCAGTATCGCACACACCCTCTTTTTGGTCATCTGTGGACGCTACTGTTTCCCAATGTCGTGCCCCTCATGTAACACATAAGAAGGACATCAGTCCCAACTCACTGAGTTGGTACCCACCAAACATGAAAAATGTATTGACGTACATGCAGCACGCATTAGTAAACGACATGATCAACAACCTCAGATGGCCATATGGTAAGCTGGCATGCAATGCGTACAAGATGTCCATACAGGAGGCAATGTTAGAAGTGAACAAAGCCTTGCATGAAGGTAAGTGCTTTGATTTTTGTATTCTATACTGTATACTAACACATGGGAATAGAGATCCTCCTGACACGTCAAATGAAAACAGTCATAAGATCATTATCTCTTCTCTGGTTCTCCTTTGATGTATGTTGTAGATATTCAAAGCACCTATGTAGTTACAATGTGCGCTGCAAGGCCGTTGAGTATGCTGAAGAGTTTGCTGAAAAAATTTTCATGACAGATGATGCTGAGTTGCTCACTGACATGCCTAAGCACCAAGCATGGAAAATCACACACCTAGATGTGATCTTGGACCATCAAAAACCATCCTTCTTTTTTCATGAACACAATTCCAAAGTATGTTGTTCTCAATGATAATCGTTGCAATTTTTCTGATCAATGATCATATAGGGTGACATTGTCTGATGGTTCGGAAACCCGATTCTGGAATCATTTCATATCACATTTTGGTATACAAGCAATTCTTTGCCTATCAAACATTTTTCGTCAACTTATCATATGATACCTACATACTTGAATGTACGCATTGTCTGCCACAGCAGTACATACAGTATCTCTATTTGTGACCTGGACAATGACACTGAACGCAACTTGAACTCTAGCTCCTTTGTGCCTGCCAGCGGGTTGCAATGGGGCGGAAACACAACTCCAGGAACGCCTTACCATTCTCGGGGAGAACTATGGACCCATCTTTGATGCATACCATACTGCATTGGTAATGTACCTAAACAATCCAGACATCGGCGATGACTTCAAAGTGCAACTCTTTTCCATGAATGAACAGGGACTGTAAGTAGCAAATTGTCCATTTAAATTAAAGCTGATAACACAGTTTGATAGAATAAAACTAGAGCCATCTAGTTCCATTTTGTCATTGCTGAAAAAAATATTTCCAGTTTATGTCCCTCCTTCCCGGCAGGCCGAATCACATGTAGCTTTTCACTCACAGCCTGAGGTGTCAACATCTCGTCTCTTTCCAGTGGAGTACAAGTATTTCCCTGAGGAAGATACTATACCTTTTCATCTGGAGTCCCACTTTAATTCTGATCCCATACAAAGTGTTCATAGCTACTCATGTATTCCAATTTCGCACTGACTTTGTACAAATCAATTATCATTTGTGATCAAGTACTGTACCAAATGGCTGGCTGTCTGATGAGCCTAGCAACAGCATTCTCACTGCAAGTACTAGTGTTGGTCACAGGGGCCACAATGCTGTTATTACCAATCCGTTTATGTAATCCATTAGCCATTGTTTGCTTCACCACGATCATGATATTCCAACATCCACAGCAATGCTCCTCAAGGCTGACCCTTGCCAACACTCCCTTTTTTCTTTGCTCAAGACTCAAGCTCTGTCCTCGCCTTTACCACCACCCTTCAAGTTTGTCAAGATCTTGTACTGATGAGGTCTCCTTTTCCTGAGTTGGTTTTGTGCCACACAAAACTTTCTCTTGTGGTCAGACTTTGTGTCCATTGAGTCACCCCATCGCCATCTCATATCGTGCATCAGTGGGGTTGAAGACTCGTTAAAGCATTAGGCTTTGGACCACAATCTCATGGTTCTTTTCAATCACCCTCTCACCTTTCACAATGTTGTTGTATTTGTGGCTCAAGCCTAGCACAATTTTTTTGGTCATCATGGCATTCCTCGACTACATCCTCTACATCCTTCCTTATGTCGCTCTCCCTCCTGCCCCTCCCCCTGTCCACTCTGAGTTCCATTTACAAAGAGGTATGTACACTTTTTGCGGTGCTAATATTAATCCCATGTACCATAGTTATATCCTCCAGAGCCATAGGACGTGACATGGTACTGACTGCTGTCCAAGGTGAGCTTCACCCTGGATGCAGACAAAATGATACTTACTGTTACTCCCCTTGTGCCATGCAATTACATGCGCTGCATGCAGCCAGAAAGCCCCATGCACCTGATGAGACAATGTGTTGGGTCGATGGAGCACAACTATTCGCAGATCATCCAATCCATGCTTCAACAGATTATTGATGACCACCTTGTGGGTTTCAAAGCTGTCCCTCCAGAGTACAATGATCTTGAACCCCTTATGAGCCAGCAATTTTAGCAAAGCATCAGTGGCAGCGCGTGACAATCACCAACTGATAGAGAGGTGAGTCAAGTTTGATAACTGCTGGAATCCTGTAGTAACAGCTTCCCAAGTCCAATTCGTGCTCAGATCAAGATGGGTAACGCAGTGGAAGGTGGTCATATCAGGGAGATGTGCAAACTGTGTGCCAAACAACATGGCAGGATCGACTGAGAGAAACTTCAGGTAGGTGAGGCTATTGATAGTGCTGAGGATTGTGTTGAAGTGACAGAAGCTATTACATTCTGCCCGCAGGTTGAGCTTCATCAGACAAGGACAGAGGCAGAGGAGCATTGCAGTGGTCCTAGGAAGGACGGACATGTCGATGTAAAGGTAGAGAACAGTCTTTGACCAAAAGGTAAGTGAGTTTATGAGTCGCCACATGTTGAGTTCTGAAAACATGGTAATTTTTCTATAAAGGATAGGGTAAACCCTTCGCATGAAGGGTTTCAGCACAATGTAGTATAGTCAGTTGGAAGACCAACCATTCCTTCACACATTGAGCCACTAGTACAGTACATACAGTGGCTCAAAAAACTGTCCGCATGTTTGGTCATCTTTCACTAAACTCGATAATCCGCAATAACCCCTAATCCTAGCCCTAAGCCCTAAGTGTATGAAATGAGGCACATACTCTTGGCCTTCTATTGGTGCAAGGGTCAAGAGATTTGAATAAGGTTTGATGAAGTGACAGCCATTTCAAAACAATGGCTCATGCAGACAGTTTTTTGACTTTGTAAAAATCTAGATATCTAGTACTTGGTATGAGCTCCTTTGGCCTTGATAACTGCTTCAACCCTTCTGGGCATGCTTTCTATCCATTTCTGACACTGGTTCTTATCAA
>JBBPRX010000850.1:0-11175 GCA_038093195.1 Boletus fagicola | reverse complement strand
GCAATGACGCCTCACGCGACGCGTCTATTTGGGAATGTTTGAGTCCGTCTACGTCCGAGTGTTTCGACATCCCAGAACTATGGACCTGCAACTTGTCAATGTGTTGCTTCGAACTACGGCTGAAGCGCTCTACATCTGATTAGAGATTCGTAGTCCATCTCGTCCTTGTCTATTCGCGCCCTCTTTGGTCAGGACCCGATTCGGAGCTGAGCTAGGCACTCTACAGACGTTTCCAAAATGTTTGACTTCTTCCAAGTGCCAGACCTCGAATACGAATCGAGGGACATGTCGAAAACAGATCAGCGCGAATGCCCCGGCGAAGGCGGCGCTTTGCCTCACCCACGACAAGCGAACGCGCAGCTACCTCCGTTGACCAGGACCCTTCATCGTCATCCTCAGCCACCTCTATAACCACAGCAGCTTCACGATTCCCAGTTCTTCCGTCTCACTTGCGAGAACTGACACTGTCAATCTCCGCCTTTGATACCTGAATCGGTCTCATTGGTAGACGAGGTCGACAATGAAAAGAATCGATGCGATCATCGCGAGCGGTCACGACTTGGTGACACTAGAACGACTGTCTTCTGATCTCGAAGTTTTAGATCTGGTTTGGGGAGACTATGACGACGCAGGTGCGAATCATTATCTCACACTACTCATGGTGAAAACCAGCGTGATGATTTGTTTGATTCCTAGGATGTGAAGTGGGCAGAAGTCACTCACAAGATAACTATAACGTCCCTCGATGAGCAATCAGAGTTACATGAATTGGTAGACATGGATGCCGAAGGGAGGCAAATGAGTGAGGTTTGATCAATTATTGGGACTCGCGCGACCCTAGAAGTAAGTCAGTGTGCTAGGAGAGGACAACCTGGGCTGCCAGCCCTGTTTGTTACGCCCGTCAGGTGCCCCGCTCTCCGAGGATTAGGGCGGCGTATAGTACGCGCATAAACAGGGAAAGGGACGGTATAGGGTATGTGGTTTTGAGCCTGCGAAAGCTCTTGTCGTGGGTGTTAACTCTTACCCCGCCTAGCGCCCTTTCCAGGGCCGTTTAGGTGAACTACCAACTATAACAATAGAAGGAAGTGGGCTAAAGCAGTGACCATAAAGGTATGCTCCAGAGCAGTAACCACGGGAGGTATGATAATGCTGGGCAACGAAAGGTTGGTAACGTAGATTTTATCAACGAGAGCCATCAGTTGACCTGTGAGGCTGTGATGAGATATGGTCCCCGTAGTCTGGTGACTACCAGGATGCTTTCAGGTTCCCATCAGCGTTTGCTCGTTCTCATGCAGTAACTAGCTAGCAGAAATTCTTGTGCTACCCATCCCAAAGTTGGATTTCGATAAGCAACACTGACATGTGCTTATTACTCTCGCTTGGCTCAGAATTATTACAACGTACTTTCCAAGTCTGAGCTTTCAAAGACCGGCCGAGCATCCCATCATATTCGTAAATAATCACAGACTTGCAGGCCGATCCTGGGAACGCCGCATCCGTCACATTCTCGGCCATGCACCGTGGCACGGCTTGGTGGCTTTCCATCACGCAAGCCCGTGGCTTTTCAAACACTGAAATCAATTCACAACCGCTTAGCAAATTCCCATAGGCTGTGCCACCGTGAGCGTGTATATATGGCCGCTAATTTGCGACTGTCACGTAATATAAACCCGACGGACAACTTCCATCTTCAGGAAGTTCAGATCTGCCATTTGCTTACCTGAATCGCGAGGAGCCTTGTTTTGTCGGGTGAGGACGTCTTTTATGGAAAGTGTCGTCGAGCGAGCACGTGAGTTGCTTTGCTTCACTTTCCCCAAGATGTACTTAACGGTCTCTTCATTAACGGCCTCTTCACACCAAAGCAAATGCTATCGCGCGATGGAAACAGTGGCTTGTTCCACAAACTCAACCTCGTCGACCGGATCCGTTACAGGACGAATACCAGCTCCTCCCCATGCCCGCCGAATCATCCTCCAAAATAAAGGAACCAGAGGAAACTAATGGTTCTTCGTCCATCGATCGTGTGTACCCTTCGACGCAGCAAACTCGCCCTTTGATCATTTTTGACTCGCCCACGTCGCTTGTCGAAAGTCTATACGCGCGTTTCCTCAGTCTTTGGACGCCATCTTTTATGTATGCCCTTCTCGGTGGGCAACTATTGAGTTTCTGCGTCACATGTTCGTCCGTCACGACAAGTGAGTTAGTTGAGCGGCATTGGATCTTGCCCAGTACGCAAATATTCTTTTCGTAAGTGGTACATCTTCTGTGATCATATGCGCCATCATATTTTCTTGGTATCATAGTTATCTCACCATGTTTGTCGTATTTACACCCTATACTATCCATCGATGTGAGTACTAGCCCCCAAACACCCTTCGTTTACTCACCTTTCCAGATGGACTCAGCGGCTGGGGAAAGCTCATAATGCGGGATGGATGGAAATGTGGGTTGTTTAGCTATAGTGTTTGATTCTTGTTCGTCCTCAAACCCTCTCGTTCCAGACTTTCTCTTAGCCTTTGGTGATGCACAGGGCAACTTTCTTGCTGTCAAGGTGAGTGGTGGACATCTAACATGTTTGCATCCTGCGAAACTTGACATTTTACTGGCGAAAAGGCATATGGCTATACCGACCTTTTGTCGTGCATGTTGCTAGACGCGTAAGATACTTGCCTATGATCGTGTTTTGGTACCAACCTCTTTCGCAGATGGGCTATTCCAGTGTGCCTGTTTGTTAGTTGGATATACACGAGAACAAAATACCACTGGACGCAAGTATTGGTAGGTCTCGGTATGCTTCGCTTGGCGATGTTTTGTGTCGACTCGATCCTCCAGGGTGTCGTAATCGCCATCGCTGGGCTCTGCCTCCTCGTCGTGTCCGACTTGGTCACTGGTAAAGATGGACATGCTGAGAGTCGTGGCTTGGGAGACGCCTTGATGGTCGTGGCTGCCACGCTCTTTGGCATTTGTATGTATTCGGGTGAATATAACATGAACCAGGTAGACTCACTCTTGGCACAGCAAACGCGACAGAGGAATTCTTTGTGAGACGTTCACCGCTCTACGAGGTGCGTACACCATCCAACATTTCCGTGATTCTGTTTGCATGAATCCCAGGTCGTTGGACAACTCGGTATGTGGGCCACCCTTGTGAGCGGCATCCAAGCATTCGTTTTGGAACGAGATTTGGTTTCGGTTGCTCCGTGGGACAGTGGGACGAGTGGGTGGACCCAAACTTTGCGTTGCAGCACACTGACCCGAATGTAGTTGGCCTCTTGCTCCTGTATACGCTATGTGAGCCCTCTCTCGCACGTGAGGGATGGGCGGAAACTGACGAGGTGACAGCCATGTTCATGTTTTTCTCCCTGGCGCCATTGCTCTTCCGCACCGCGTCATCTTCCTACTTGAACATGTCCCTACTTACCAGCGACTTTTATGGACTTATATTCGGTATGCCGTCTCACTCACCCTTGGATATGAATACTGATCCTAGACGAACCAGGTCTCTTCCTCTTTGTACGTACCTTGTTTAACATTCCGGGCTACCCGAACGCCTCTAACGCCACTTTTTCTTCGACAGCATTACTCACCATACTGGTTGTACTTTCCTGCGTTCACCGTGGTCATGTCGGGTCTGGTTGTATACTTTTGGCACGCTACCCGTATGTCACATCCATACATTTCTCGCCGTTGGCATCTAGATTGATCTTTACCTTTCTAGCTGAAGATCAGGGGCAATCTGATGTCCGGATACCTTCATACGTATTGCTTCGGGGTGACGTAGAGGATATAGAAAGTTAGACCACGTTTCTGTCTCTTTTTTTTCGTCTCAAACTATTACCGTCGCCCCCCGTTCACGCTTGGCGTTTTCGTCGGGCCAAAGGGGGAAACCTATGTGGCGTCCATGAGTTTCCAGGGATTTGACCGCCATGAGGATGCAACGAAGACGAATGTGGTATGGGGTCATCTTTATACCCATCCGCGGGAATTCGGTGTGGTGAGACCCGTTCCAATGGGAGAGTGTGGTCGTGCCGCGTTTGTCCGCGAGGCATTAGCGTAAGGGGAGTGTGCACTGTGAGTTCATCCAATACATACAATTGTCTCGGAAATTCTTGTCCGAGTGGCGCAAACGCGCCAAAAAATTTGTAATTTTCAGAAATTCAGATGAGCCTCACTGCACAATAACTGGTAGGGCTACGTGCGTGGCAAAGCCACACCACTGAAACAAGGATATCGTGACAATACGAGTATAATCCATTTTGCCTCATTGGGATGTGAATATTTGTGAAATATCTATGAGGCAAAACGAGGCAAAATGGGTTATATTCCATTATCACAATACCCTTGTTTCAGTGGTGCACTACACTGGTTCTTTCGCCAACACAAAGAAAGGGATTCTTCAAAATGGCATTGGTAAGTTAATTGATTTTGGATTCTGATAACTTTCATACATACCTTCCTTGATAGACTTCTTGCTACTTCTTCAATATTCCTTTACTCTGGTCCAAAACAAATGTGGAGACCCTTTTTCATTGGCAGTACAAAGATATCAAGCATCTGGAATATCTGCTCAGGTATCCAAGACACTGGATGAGATCTTGGTCAAGTATTCTGCTACCAACAGTCAGGAGGAACAAGTGAAACTGTCATGGATGTAATCTTGTGCCACCATTTGTGTAGGTAGTCAAGTGACATAGCTTTTCACATACTAACTTGATCTCATAGCAAGTGGTATTGGTCATTAGGATCTGGAGGAAGTGTTGGAATACTGAGTGGTATTGAAGAAAGTTGTGAGAATTTGAAGAAAGTGTTCTGATTCAAGGGGGGCTGTCTGTAACCTGTTTGACTACCTCAGATGCAGTCCTCTAAAATGCCACACTCACCAACTTTGTTCATTTAACTCCAGCTCCATCAAAATAACAACAATATATATGTATGTACACTTGGACCACTCAGCATTCAGTTTTCAACCTCATGATCATATCAAATCCCGTTGTGATGAAATCCATCGATTAGTTGCTGAGATCAATATCCAATATGTCGACATTGACAACCAAGAAAGTAACCTATAGTACCGATGGGAATAAAGCTACATCCGCGACATAATGGAACGCTCATAGAATCTCAACCATCGCTCCAGTTTGGTCGTTCTTACTGCCCGAATGGGAAAAGTTGTTCGCAAGTCGGGTCTTGCAGCGTCTGGTAGAACGTCATCAAGTTGGCCTTGATCGCGGTCTCGAGCTCGGAAGTCGGGTTTGGGTACAGCTGAACTGTCAAATTGACCTGTCTCTGGTACGCATAGCACGACTGAGAGAAAAAATCAGCAGTGGTGTACTGGACCAGAGAAATCGACGTACGTTCCCAGGGTCTTGTGGATTCGGCACATAATTGCCCGCACCTTCGTTACGACCCGGCGGCACCCCGATCAAGTTGAATACCTCGCTAAACACGGTGTCAATCTCGGTGAAACCGTATGGGCCCTGACGACGATAGAACCCGTCGGGGTATTTGTGCAGCTGGAAGAAACTCCGCGCGTCGTCCACTGTAGCGTTGATCGTCGTGTTCACCGTCTGGTTGCTAACGAAGAAAGCGAGGGGAAAGGTCGTTTCTGCGTAGGCGGTTACGAAGCGGGGGGAATCGAACGAAAAGGTTGGGTTGCGTGCGATGGAGTCGTTGATGCGGAGGGCCTTTTGCAGAGATGCAGATTCGACGGTGATCATCCCGTCTCCGGCGAGGTTAGCAGCATAGACGAGCTGTGAACGCGATGAGCAACATAGATACGGGTGGTCGCCATACGTACCTGATCAAATAATGTTTCGTTGAAACTGTAGTTGTTTCCGAAGTAATAATCTCCGCGAGTGGTGCTAGCATCACCTGGAGTAGCAGTGATCAGCGCATGGTTGTCGGCAGTACGCAAGATATCATAAGAAAGAGGTACGAAGTTTACCTTCAAAGTTGCCGTGGATGTTAAGTCCGGGAGTGAGCTGAGTATCTGCAGTCGTATTCGCACCAATGCTCATCAGGTTCGTCAAATGGTTCCCGTCAACAACGAATGCCTATTTTATTTCCAAACACCGTCTATCTGTTAGCAAGGACAACAAGACGACGAACCACCCTCGGACATACCCCATAAGTGACGAACGCAGCCAAGTCCCATCCCATGTTGAAACCTGTGAATGTCAGATTGAAATCTCGACAAGGATCCCTGTACCATGGTCTACGTACCTTCCTGGACAGCATTAATGATCTCAGCCGGAGTGGCCACCCCAGTATGATTGAGATACTTTGAAAAAGGAATATGTTCGTCGATAAATTGCATCACCGAGACCTCCGATCACTTACCCCATGAGAAGCAAGGGTATTCAAGCCCGGGCAAGGACCACGAATATCACCTGGCTTATCAGGCTGGTATGGGTGGGCCGAGTCATAGACCAGCTTTGCGGACGTGTCGTTGATGGGAGGTGGAACAGGTTGTGCACCAGGCGTGCTGCTAAAGGTTCGTGCTACAGCCCGGACCTCTTCTGTAGACAAGCCCGCGAGCGAACGATGTTCCGGGAAATTCACTAGGTGCGGGAATCCCAGTGCATATGGGATGAGCGCGACTAGTATCGCGAGGTTCTGTAAGTTCATCCCGAACATGAATGAGGAGTTAGGGGAAATACAAATATGATGAAAAGGACAAACCGACTACTAGTGATCTTATATACCCAGAGAAAATGCAGGGTGGCATGCGCAGTTAAGTTTGGTCAGCGACTGCATCAAAGGGTTCGCGAATCGCTGTCCGTGAAGCAGACCTGGCAATGTAACTGCGGCGTCGTATGAGACGTGGTCCGCATATTGATTCAACATCATTTTTAGCCCCATTCGGGACTGAGAGCGGTCCGCTGCCCAGCAGCCTTGGCAAGGTGGCCAGCAAGGCTACAGTACGCCATTGGTTCTGTTACCCGTGTGATCGGAGTCAAGGCGGAACTAGATTTTGCTGCGCTGGAACAAATTTCACATCTTGCAAGCTGGCGGCAAGGAACATAACGCACCTGCGGACAATGGGCCATGCGTTCGACCACTACAGCCTCAGCCATGGCTGGGCTACAGTAACCCGTTAGTCATTCGATGACCGGTAATACAATTACTGCTAGGTATCTTCGCCTGCTGTAACTGCGGCTTCTTGACTGGATGTGTCATGACGTATTGTATCACAGTAGTACTAGGGAACGTAGCGTGTGCGTGACGCCGGGGCGGTCGGGACTGTCGGGGACATGACTCTCACAACCATCTCCACGCCCGCACCTCTCGATCCCTGTGCACTTCGCGTGTGGCATTGATCATTTTTGCATAGTGATGGAATAATAATATTGTCGCGAGCAAGGGAGTAGGCTAGGAAGGATTATCGCAGCCCACAGCTACGAGTCCTCGACGCCGTCAACATCGCCATTCTCAGCGACTGTGTCCAGGCGTTGACAATCGGCCTGACAGAGACCTTTCAGCTTCGGAAGATCAAATTTCAAGGACGCCTGCGTGTTCTCCTCGCATCTGCCCACTCGCGTACCTGCACGCGACATAAGTCAGTTACTTGATGACGTCGAAAATACTCACCTCCAAGGAAGGAGCGTTTTCTGGCATACTTCCTGCAAAAGGACTCATGTCGCATGGGTTTTAGTTATTGAGTTCAGCGACAAATTTACGGTAGGGAGCAAGGAGCTCTCAGCATACGAGTAGTGTGCCAGGTTCACAGTCTTCGTAAAAGGAATCAATAAACATTCGATGGGTGTGAGGGCATGTACCCATCCATTTATAGTTACGGATAATCAAGCGACTCGGAGCCAGCCAGATCGAAGCGGCGGTCATCAAGGACGGAGGAGTAGCCAATAACCATCATTGGAGTGCTCCGACCTCCAGGAGATACTTGCCAGTCGTTCGAGCGTTGACATCACGGCCGTTCGCCTTGCTAACACGATTGAAGAAGCGCATTGGGTTTGGGAATGACAAGTTCCGCTCGATCGTCTTCAACACGTATCAATGTGCGAGCAGGATCTCGGACTTGCTGTATGGGTCGGAGTCAGCACCGTGAAGGAAGTGGGATACAGAAGGTGCGCCAAAAAATTCTTCCTTACCTTGAAGGCGATAAAAATGCGACCTGGATGAGCCAGTCGATACCCATCAGCTACGCAAGCTCCTTGCGACGCGACGTGTAATCAGGATTGGGGAGCGTGGTGAGTTGTAGGAGATGGGGTAGATGACTGTGGGCAGTCTACGTGGCTGGCAATCATCGAGAGGTCGTCGCCATCAAGGTCGTCCCATTCGTCACCGTTCGAATCAGCCTCTGGCTTACTGCCGATATCTGCATCGAGTGAGGCGGCCACCTAAACCTCACGTTCGTCCTGCTCTCAAGTTGAGTGTCCTGCCAGCCACTGGAGCCGTTCAAGAAAACTTGACAAACTCACGAATTTGCATGTCTCACCCTTTGTGGGTCACCATTAAAAGACCAACGCTTGATGTCCTGCTTGAGCACGATGTCATTTATCTTACGGCCAGCGAGACATTGGACGTCGAACACAGTGTGTGGAGGGTTGAACGTGGAGCGCTCGAGCATCCAACGTTGAACAGCTGGCTTACCTAACTTGCCCCAATTAGGCAAACATCCTGGATGCTTCAACGGCGACGGGGTGGACATCAATGATGTTGGATTTCAGAATGAGCGACTCAGAAGAAGACAACAACAAAAAACCACAACGGTTGACTGACCAACGGCACCGATGGACGTGACGTCTGAAAACGGAAGTTTGCACGAGATGTTGTTACAGCGAAATGGGGCAGAGCCCGAGGTGGAAAGCAAGATGAATGTGGCGTCCCGAAATTTTAAAATCTACAGCGTTGAAGTGACAAGAAGTTGATCTTGCCTTTCCCCAACAAACGCTGATCGACACGCACCTGGACCGTCGTCGTCGTCGTCGTCGTCGTCATGACCGTCACCTCAACTTTATATAAACACCTGATCCATATCTGCTCCTGCCAGAAACGCCAACGTTCGAGTACGTGGGTTTCGAGTCCGCGACATTCATACCGATGAGATCGACACGGGGTTCGGATGCCCGCCGAAACCGATAACGTCAAATCGACATCTGAATCTGGAGTCCCCCTAAATCCCCTGAAGTAAAAAAAGAGCCCTCCTCGAGGCTAGCAGCACATTCCAATCACTGGCATCTCACGCACACCGCATCCACAAAAGAAGAAGGAGGGAAAAAAAGAAAAATACGTATAACTATATATACAAGCACACATGTTTCTCTCGTCTTTCCTTGCTACACATCATCAACAAAACAAAACAGTACAAACAACAACGTATTAATCTGCAGGGGGATTGGGCAGACGCGCCGATCATTCGGAAATTCCAAAAGACGAAGGTGAAATGATCATATCATGTTTCTCCTTCCCCCCCTCCCTCGCCCCACTTTGTGGAAGCAACACATCGTACAATCCATCCACCACAAATCATGTCCCGAATGAAATAAAAGAGAAACAAATATTAGCGTGAAGGCGTGAGTCAATTTGGTCGAAGAGAGAAAGTTAAGAGACGCGACACAAACAGTGGGGTGATGGTACATTTTTTAAGAAAGATGGGGATAGGAATGCGAATTGAGAATGGGGGCATCGGCATGTCGCTTTCGTGTGCGCGCTCGTATTCATGGGGGTGGTGGAATAAACGCATGGATCGGATGTGTGTGATCGAGTGGGGTAGATAGGGGAGAGGAAGTGGTGTCGCTTTAATGTCTCGTGGACAAGCTGAGGTGCCTGGATGAATTTTTGAAAGGAAATAAGAGAGAATGAAAAGATTAAGTGATGGAGAGATGAAGATGAAACGCATAGATGAGGCGCACGGAGGGAAAAAGGGCACGACGACGACGATGCAAGACAGCGAATGCACATGGTTTCGCGAACGGCAAAGAAAAGGAAACGAGAAAGAGTGGCACATGGATCGATGGGGGATGGCGATGATGAGCATGGGTATCAGGGTTCCAACAACGCGTTCGGGAACGATGACGGTCGCAGCTTAAATCTCCATGCCTGCCTCGCCGAGTCCGAGTGTGTGCGTCCGCGCCTTGTCCCGCGCACGGGCAAGTCGTCGTCCGCGCAACTCTCTCACACCCTCTTCAACCCCCTCTCTCTCGCGTTCCCCCACCTCCGACTCCACACTGGCATCCTCCATCTCCAGGTCCTCTGCGCTCTCTCCGCACCGTTCCACGCCTCCGTTGAGATCCGCGGCCGAAGTTGGTTTCGAAAACGTCGACGTATTTGACGAAGACATGGAAAAGACCACTGAAGATGCCAACGACGGCGAAACGGAGGAGGTGGATGATGCCGACGATGGCGGCGCAACTTCCCCCCTCAGTACCGCCAACTCTCTCTCCAACGCCCGATTACGCTCTTCCAAATCTCTTCCCCTCGAAGCCTGCACCGACACGAGCTGTTGGAGGTATCGGATGTATTCGACCGACTGTTCAACACATCAGACACACGATGTATGCGCGGTGGCGCGGGGACGTACCTTGCGCAGAATCATACCCTTGTTGGCTTTGATCGTCGTTTGCTCATTGATGTTTCCATTGGTACCATTGACAGTAACACCATTCATGCTGCCGTTGGGAGCAGATGGAGAGGTAGGTGACGTCGGCGCAAACCCCTCCCCGTCCTCGCTTGGATCCTTCTTCACCATCGACCCCTCTTCTGGTAGATCAGACAACCCGTCTTCTGCCGGCAAGACGTGCATGACTGTTACACACCACAATCAGTAAACGCATCGCAATGCACTAAAACGCAACCACACACCAGAGTCGCCCAAGACGCCAATCGTGAACAAGTCTTCGGCGAGGTTCGGCCCGGGTGCCGACCCTGCCGGTGGCGTGGTACCCGGCACGACGAGCGGGCCGTCACACTCAAAGAGGACGCCGGGAATGAGGCCAGCTAGTTCGCCTATGCGCTCGTTAATGTTGTCCCGCCTTCGGCGCTCGACGGCATTGTGCGATTCTCGTCGGCGGCGCCGTTTTTCGGAGAGGTGGGCGTCGGGATCGTGTTGTTTGGTCGTCGATGTGGAGGAGACGGCAGACGTGGCGGATTTGGGGAGACTGGTGAGGTGCGAGGAGGGGAGGGTGGACGCGAGCTGGTGGGCGGTGATGCCGTTGA
>JBBPRX010000849.1:0-11176 GCA_038093195.1 Boletus fagicola | reverse complement strand
AAGAATGTAGTGGGAGAAACACACTAATTATCGACTCTGGAGCAACATCACACATGGTTCCACACTGCTCCTGGTTCCGGACATACCAACCACTCCACCCTCCACGTCTGGTCACTCTTGAAGATAACTCCATGGCACCTGCCATCAGAATTGGAACAGTACCACTTCTTTCACAAGTATCCCGGAATACCTTTGAAATAATACTATCAAATGTCCTCCTAATTCCGGAGTTCCGGATCTCACTTATCTCCGTAAATCGACTTGCCTCCACTGGCCTCTCGACTACCTTTCCGGCAAAGTCAAACACTTGCTATGTCTGGAAGGATCACAACACCATTCTAGTTGCTGATCATGTAGATGGCCTATATCATGCAAAGGTCACTCCGAAAAACCAAAGGAGGCAGCCCATGCATCCATTGACATCAACCTCCTCCACAGGTGAATGGGACACATGTCCATTGACCGAATACAGCACATGGTCAAGTCCGACCAACTCTGAGATATTGATACCCTCACTGGTACACCTGCATTCTGTGAGGCATGCACACTTGGAAAGATGAAATGTCTACCTTTCGGAACTTGGAATGAACCTCGGAGCACCTGTCTCCTGAAGATGGTACACACAGACATGGGAGGACCAATAACTCCGAGATCACGGGAAGGCTACAGGTTCTGGCTAGTCATTGTTGATGATTTCAGTCGATTCCCTTGGATCTACTTCATGAAACACAAAAATGAAGCCCTACAAATCTACAACCAATGGAAGGCCAATGTCCAAACCCTACTTTGAACAGAGGTAGGTCAGGAGGATTTTTCAGAACTGTACACAAAGTTCATCCGGAGTGATGGAGGAACGGAGTACACCAACAAAGGTTTTCAGGAGCAACTTTGGACCGATGGCACACTCCTTGAAACCTCTGCCCCATACACTCCGGAGCAAAACAGCTTGGCAGAACACATGAATCAGACATTGGCTACACTAGCCAACACCATGTTGGAGGAATCCAAACTTCCGAAATCTTTCTGGGCAGATGCCATGTCCACCACCACTTACATCTCTGCATGAAGTCCGACCTCTGGACTTGACAGAAAAGTCCCCTACCAGATTTTCTTTAACCGCCAGGTCAACCCAACTTTCTTCCGCCCCTTTGGGTGTCCGGCTTACTCCTACACACCAAAGGAGCAGCGGGGGGGAAGTTCTGACCACACGGAAAGAAATGCATTATGCTAGGCTACACCCATGGATAACAAGCCTATAAACTCCTCAACATTAAATGCCGAACCATCATCTCCAGTTGTCATGTCACTTTTGATGAATCTGGAACAATCTCCGAAGCAGACTCCGCTCCATGGAATGCCCTCACTGTTGAGGGACAGTGGGAGGGCCTAATTCTGGAGCACCTCCGCCTACCGGAACACATCCATGATGATGATGATTGTCCACCTCCACACAATGTTGGACCAGTGGGAGACATTCCACTACCTCCAGAACAAAATCCAGAACACCCTGCTACCCCTGGCATTGAGCAGCTAGCGGAACAATAGACCAACTCCGGTTGGATGAAGGTCCTGCTCTGGCCCCTGCTCCTGCTCCTGCTCCTGCTCCAGCTTCTGTTCCAGCTCCAGCTCCAGCTCCTGTTCCAGCTCCAGCTCCACCAGCACGATGAAGCAACAGACAATGGCATGTAGCAAACAAGAACAGAGAATATGAACGCACCTTTGAGGAAGGGCTATCAGACGAGCAAACCACAAAGAGGAAACACAAGCTCCGGAGCACACTCTGGGATCTCCAGAAACTCCAGAATTGGAACTCCCAGGAGTGTTCTCAGCCTCCATTGAGGACTTCATATTTGCTGGATCTGCAAACTCCTCCTCCGAAGAATCACTTCCGAAAAACCTAAAAGAAGCGTACTCCGGAGCAGATAAGAAACTGTGGAAATCCACTATAGAGGAGGAACTCCAAAGCCTCAACTCCAACCATGTCTATGAAACCGTGCTCATTCCGGACAGAGTAACTCCGATCACCTCCAAACCAGTATTCCAGATCAAACAAGATGAAAAAGGAAATGTGGAATAATACAAAGTCCGAATAGTTGCACGTGGCTTCACACAAAAGGAAGGAGTTGACTACCAGGAAGTATTTGCTCTGGTAGCGAACCTTGACTCCATTCGCACCCTAATTGCCCTAGCTGCCAAATATGATCTGGAGTTAGACCAAATCGATGTCTCCACAGCATATCTCAATGGAGAACTGGAAGAGGACCTATACATGTCCCCCCCAGAAGGTGTTCCGATCCAACCCAGATATTGTTGGAAACTCCGACGATCCTTGTATGGACTCAAACAGGCCGGCCGGACTTGGAACAAAACCTTAGACTAAAAACTCGGAGACCTCGGATTTGTCCATCTGGACGCTGAAACATGCCTCTATGTGTTCCGGAAGGATGGACAAATTTGCTTCCTAGTCATCTATGTTGATGATCTCCTTCTAGCTGCTACCACTTGGAAATTCATGAACTCCGTGAAAGCAAAACTCTCTGCTGCTTTCAAAATGCATGATCTCGGAGAAGCCAAGTACATCCTCGGAATCGAAATCAGGCGAAACAGAAAACTCTGGACCATTTCCCTCTGCCAATCCCAGTACTGTCGCACAATCCTGGAGCAAACTGGTATGTCCACATGCAAACCAGTATGGACTCCTATGGTACATGGCCTCCAACACTCCACAAATGATCCAATGGATGATGCATTATTCCGGAGATGACCATTGAAGGAAAAATGGTCTCCTATCTAACAGTTATAGGGTCATTGATGTATCTCATGCTCGGAACATGCCTAGACATCGCATACACAGTTGGTGCACTCAGCCGATTTAGTGCAAAACCCAAGTCCATTCACTGGGAAGCTGCAAAATGTGTACTCCGGTACATACAAGCTACAAAGGACATGGAACTCCGATTTGACGGAACAGAACTCTCCACAGACATGGACTTCCATGGCTACTCCGATGCTGGTTGGTCTCAGGAGTTGGACAACTCCTGCTCCACCTCTGGTTTCATTTTCATCAGCAATCGTGGAGCTATTTCCTGGTCTAGCAAACTACAAAGCATGGTGGCCCTCTCCACCACAGAATCGGAATACATTGGACTTAGCAATGCCGGACAACACTTAGCTTGGCTCCGATCCTTCTTTGATGAGATTGGACATCCACAGAAAAGCCCCACTGAACTGTTTTGCGACAACCAAGCAGCCATCATTTTGTGTCGTGATCCACAATTCTGAGCCTGGACCAAACACATCCAATGCAAGTACCATTTTGTCTGAGATGATCTGGTCAGAAAGGGAGAAGCAACGGTTCAATATGTCTCCACCAAGGACATGGTAGCGGACATACTCACCAAACTGCTTGTAAAGGAACAGCACTGGAAATTCATCCAAGGTATGGGATTACGACTACACTCAAGTGGGAGTGACAAAATACCACCTACTCTGGAAGGATTTTCCACCTCTCCGAGCCTCTGAAGAACCTCCATAGTCACTCCACCTACTCCAAAGGTCCGGAGTTATTACTCCAAATCTAGGAGTTCTTACTCTGGAGTTTAGGAGTTCTAACTCCTAAATGTTCCCTTCTCCTTTACGCTGCAGGGCTGCTACTCAGTTACAGACATTACCATACTTTTCCCTTCCTCCGTTTTCCCTGACAGTTATTGAGGTACAAGTGTGCCTCCACCATACAGTATTTAGATTCCCACTTCTCTTCCCAGCACCTCAGTTGTTTTCGCCCCATTGGCAACAGCTGAGGTGAGTTATTTTCTATACATCACTTACTCTGAGACTAATGTACTTTAGCTCTGGTATGAATAGGTAGATACACTTAGTTGTTTTCGCCCCATTAGCAACAGCTGAGCTCCGGTACGAATAGCACTGGACCTGCTCCGCAAAACTCCGGACCTTCGGACCTCCGGATTTTGACACCTTCAGATCAGTTCCTCATCATCACCCTAGCATTGTCCATTTAGGTTTTGACTCACAACATTCCCGCTCTTGTTGACACCCATTGGGTCTATCGACCCCAAGGAAGGACCTCCCAGTCACCCCTCAGCAGTCATAGTCCAACCCAGGCTACTCCCACTGTCCACCCCTGAGGACATTCTGTCTTCCTGTTGTTTCACAGATACCGACTAGTCTTATGAGTCAGGCTACCACCTGGTTTGTGACCCACAGTCGAGTCTACGCACTCGAGTCACTTGTCAAGGTTCTACCACCAGTAGCAACCTTAACAGTCCCAGAGGTTATCATGTGCACAGATGGCCACTACAGGAAAGTCATATATGGACTGGAACCATACATTGCTGACTACGAGGAACAAGTAGTCTTGGCGGGTATCATGTGGAACTGGTGCGGATGGTACATAGTGATCTGCAACTTACAGTACTTCGCTCACCTATGCTTTGTTGATTCAATTTCATAGATGTCTTGGATACTCTTGGGATCTCGATAGAGAATATGGGAATCATACGTGAGAACTCCTTGAAGCACTGATTGAAGAGGTTGACCCTGGTATGCTATGGGATGAATGGGGAGTAGTCATGGATATAATTGTTTGTCTCTTTGTACATGTTGCATTGGCTTAACTTTGCTGATCAGTGTCACCCAGCTTTTTACAAGCAATTTCCCCCGTTCGGACATCCATGTGCTACTCGCCCCAGATCTACACCATCAACTCATCAAAGGAGTTTTCAAGGACCACCTTGTCGACTGGGTATGTAGTTACCTCAAAAAAACTCACAGATCTGTTTGTGTGAAGGAGATTCTTGATGATATTGACACAAGGTAATGGAATTTAATGTTGGATGGATCTGTGAACACAACTAATATTTGTATATGTACAACAGGATTGCTGTTTCTCCACCATTTTCCAGTCTTCACCGCTTTGCAGAAGAGCGAGGCTTCTCGCAATGGACTGGTGATAATTCAAAGGCGCTTATGAAGGTCTACATCAATGACATTGAAGGTTATGTTCTGGATGACATGGTCCATACATTCCGCGCTTTCCTAGAATTCTGCTATATCACTCACCATGACATTATCACTGAGGATATGCTTGAGGATCTTGAAGATGCCTTGAAGCGCTTTCACGAATACCACAAAATCTTCATCTCAACAAATGTGCAGTCAAACTTTGCGCTCCCTTGACAACATGCTATGAAACACTACCCTGAACTTATCTGTCTTTTTGGTGCCCCTAATGGGCTTTGTTCCTCCATCACCGAGTCGAAACATATCCAGGCTGTCAAGCAACCATATTGGCATTCAAATAAGTTCAATGTGCTGAAGCAAATGTTACTCACAAACCAGAGGATCAACAAACTAGCCACCTCACTAGTGGATTTTACCGCCCACGGAATGTTCATAGAATCTTCTGCACTGTCTCATCTTCGATACTTTGGTGAGCGAGACATCTACTTTTAATGGACTGTTACCTTAATGACATGTCATTATAACAGAAAAACAACTCAACACAGACAGCAATGAAGCCACGTGTGATGACCGCAGTTCCAGTGCTGGTGGTATGCAAATTATCAATTTGAACAATGTCAATCAGCAGGCTGGTCCTGCTGCTGAAGGAGAAGAGCGTGATGAAGGAGAAGAGAGTGATGACGAGGGAAGCATGGTGGAGGGAGAACAGGTGTTCTGTGATATTCGGCTGGCCAGGACAATCCGTGAGTGCATCTTCCCTCTTGACAAATCTCTATTCTAAAATGTTGTGAAGAGCGGTGTTGTGCTCAAACCGTTCCAAATCTTGCCGAAGAACTCAGCATTCCTGAACTTCCAAACCTCATCCGCCATTTTCTCTATGACCAGCTACACCCCGATGGGCATCAGTCCTCTGCTGATGTACCACTGCAGCAAATACTGGTTTACGGGGGCCGTTCAAACATCTTCCACTCTGCCATGGCCACATTCTTCATGCCAAGCGACCCAAGCAGAATTGGAGGTATACATTGTGAACACATATGAGCAACTCCATCATGGTGATGTGGAGCTGCTCACTATGACACTGTACTTGTTGACATGGATAACAGCCCCGACAGCATTAATGGCATGGAAGTTGCCCAAGTCCTCTGTTTTTTTTTTTTTTTTCATTCCTCAACAAAACCTACCCTTGTGTGCTTGTCCACTGGTACAAGTGAATTGGCTCTCAGCCGGACAGCACTACCAGGCTTTGGATGGTACACCCCTCAATCGAAGCTGGAATATGCAAATTATCTGTCATTCATCTCAACACTGTTTTCCGTGTGGTACACTTATTACCTATGTTTGGAAACCCAAACCCCATCCATCCTGTGGTTAATGTTGATACCTCCCTTAAACGCTTTCAAAGAATACTACATGAACAAGTTCGCTGATCACCACTCCTTTGAAATTTTGTCTTGAACTTTTACTTTGTGAGTGTCTCGATTTCCTGTAGTACATGCCCTTTGCTGGTTGTCACCCTCATCTTTCTAGTCCCGGTGTTCCCCTTGGATGGTGGTGCCCATATCTGCCCTGTACACTCCCCTCAAGCACTGTGAGGATCTCCCCCCAGTCCTCTACGAGCCCGTCATGTGCAAGCCCCCATGTCATGCCATCCTCAATTCTTACTGGTATCTTATTCCTTGCCCTTTCTCCTGTCCACTCATCATTCCCTTGCAGCCAGATTGACGTCTGCAGAAAACTCTGGATATGTCACTTTTGTTCCTCCTGCAATGCATTTCCCATGCACTATGAGGACATTTCAAACACAAACTTGCCCATTGAACTGCTCCCAAAATATACCACCATTGAGTACACACTAATCCGTCCAGTTCAAGTGTCCCCCATCTTCCTTTTCATTGTGGATACCTGTCTCGACAAGGAAGATCTCAAAGTCCTCCGGAATGCCATTATTGTCAGTCTCAGTTTGCTCCCACCCTATGCCCTTGTCAGTCTTACATATCACCTATGACACCATGGTACGTCTCACTCCTCGCTTACCCCCGTTGTTGCTCACATCTGTCCAGACTCAAGTCCATGAAATTGGCTATGCCGAATGTAGCAAATCTTATGTCCTCCGTGGTGGCAAGGAATATACTCACAAGCAAATCCAGGACATGCTTGGTCTCAGCACTACCACTTGTGCTATTCTGTGTCCTGGTCTGCCAATGCCACAGCAGGCTTTCAGTGCCGCCTGTTTTCTCCTACCCGTTCAACAGTGCGAATTCCAATTGACCAGCATTCTCAAAACCCTTGCACATGACCTGTGGCCCATGGCCAATGACAAACATCCTCTTCGCTGCACTGGTGTAGCTATCAGTCTCGCTGTTGGCTTGCTGGAGGTCAGCGTGCCCTTTGTCTCACACCGCCCATTGCGCATAATACCCTGTTAGACCACATACCCTAACACTGGTGCCCATATCATGCTCTTCGCTGGTGATCCCACTACTGAAGGTCCTGGTATGGTGGTGAGCAACAAGCTGAAAGAACCAATCCATGCCCATCACGATATTGAGCACAATAGTGTAAAGCACTACAAGTGTGCTGTCAAAGTATATGCATTCCCTTTCCAGTTACACCACCTATGTCACTCAGTTTTATGCATAGTTCTACTATGAGGGCCTCGCCAAGAGAGCATCAAACAATGGCCACATTGTCAATCTGTTTGCTGGGTGTCTGGACCAAGTTGGTCTTTTGGAAATGAAGTCATTGCCCAATTCGACCAATGGCATTATTGTTCTCTCTGATTCGTTTGCCACCTCAATTTTCAAGCAAAGTTTCCTTCATGTATTCAGAAAAGATTTCCTACAGATTGGCTTCAATGCCACCTTTGATGTCCAGGTATTTGGTTCCTCACTTCATTTATTCTGTCCTGTAATCTCACACACCACTATGGACTACCAAGGAACTCAGAGTTTCCGGCCTGATTGGGCATGCTATATCTGCTGGCAAAAAATCAGCCTGTGTGGGTGAGACTGAGGTCAGTATTGGCCAAACTTTGGCATGGAAGCTGAACTGCATTACCCCTCAAACATCTGTTGCAGTGTACTTCGAAGTTGTCACATCCGCTGGTCAGGCTCTCCAACCTGGTTCACGTGGCCTTGTCCAATTTGTCACTCACTACTATCAACACTCGTCTAGTCAGCAGCGCCTCCAGGTGACGAGCATCGCACGTAATTTTGCAGAAGCAGGATTGCCAAGCATTGCCGATTCATTTGGTCAGAAAGCAGTTGCCATGTTGATGGTCAGAATAGCGGTTTTCAAGGCTGAGATTGACGATTCATCAGACATGTTAAGGTAGTTGGATCACATGCTCATCTGGTTGTGTCAAAAGTTTGCAGACTACAGGAAGGAAGACCCAGCAAGCTTTAGGTTGATGGACAACTTTAGCATTTACCCACAATTTATGTTCCATTTGAGGTGGAGCCAGTTTTTGCAGGTGTTTAACAACAGTCCAGATGAGACTACATTTTACAGGTGAGTGATGCTTACTCTTCCATTGCTTTGTGAATGCATCTTCACATTGTTCGCCTTCTAGGCATACCCTGAATAAAGATGTCAACAATTCCCTGATTATGATCCAATCGATGCTCATGTCATACACCTTTGACGTTCCCCACAACCTGTCTTACTTGACAGCATCTTGATCAAACCCGATGTCGTCCTTCTTCTCAACACCTTCTTCCACATCCTCATCTTCCATGGCGAAACTGTCCCCCAATGGCGCAAAGCAGGCTACCCAGACCAAGAAGGCCCCATGCTTGCCCCTCCCATCACCTTTCTTGCCCATCCGCTCACCCTTGTTGTTCACCCTTGTCCCCGCACTTGTGTGCTCACACCACGCTTGCCCCCCTTGCCTCTTGCCCATGTTCTCACCCTCACTGTTCACTCCCCATGCCTGCCCATGCTTTCCCCCTCGCGCCATGCTTGTCTCCCTGTCGCCTTTCTCGCCCAGTGCTCACCCTCACTGCTCACCCCCATGCTCCCCCATGCTTTCCCCCTTTGTTAAGACCGTTCCGAACTCCTGGAGGTAACTCCGACGTTCTGGAGTTTCAGAGGTATTGAGACGTTGGCTTCACCATATGTGGTGTGCCCTTGCTGAGTATCGGTTGTCTCGGTATTTCGGAAGGACACAGAGGGAACTGGAGGTAGACTCGGAGGGAGGTGTCAGGTGTCAAGTTTGATATTTGAGCTGAGCTCAAGTACAAAGTATCTACAAGTTTAAGTAAGTTGGAGGTACACAGGATTTTTACGGCGGTGAGTAGTGTCCGGGAGAAAAGAAGTCGGAGCTGTGCTACTACGCGAGCATAGGAACGGAGGTATCTACAGAGCGGGACTAATACGGATATAGTAACTATGTACTGGGGTCGAAGTCCGGAGGTGTGGAGTTGAGTCCTGGGCGAGAACGTGCTGGAGGACAAGCAGAGAGGGTTGGAAGGAGTGCCCGGAGGACGGAGTTGTATTTGAAAGTACGGTATATGACAGTATCCCCCTCTTAGGCCTGAACCCTTGAGGGCCTATTAGAGGAAACAATGCAGGAGTGGCAGAGTCCGAGTCTGAAGATGGACACATAAAGTCTGGGTTGTCGTAGGTTTGCTTCCTGAACTTCAACCATAACCATGTCCGACGACATCAAGACGTGGTCTGAAGAACGACTCATCGAAGGTGTGAATGATGACAACGAGCTCTGCGTGGTGAAGTACACCGAACAGTGGTGTCGTGTCAAGGAGCGGAAGGCAGAGGAGGCCACATGCAAGGCAGAGGAAGTGCATAAGGTGGCGGAGCAGAGGAAGGCCGAAGAGGTGGCCAAGAAATGAGTAAGTACAGCATTCTCCTCTAGAGAACACTGACTGATCGGAGGTAGGCGGAGGAGGTGAGCGTGTCGCAGAGCACCAAAGTGGCAGAGGTACAACCGGAGGGGCTGAACGTGGGCAGAAAGGGGAAGAAGAGGGCGTCGGAACCACTGGTGTGCACTAGATGCTCGGACAGAGGTCTCGAGTGCATGCTTGGGCCTGGTAAGGCGACATCGTGCGTGGGGTGTAGGGAGGTGAAGGCCAAGTGCGAGAGGCCTGGAGAGGAGGTACCGGAGAGGCGGAGGAAGAAGGCAAAGATGGGGGTGACAGAACGCCCGGAGGGGTCGGAGGTGGGGGGGCCGAGTGGCGCAAAGGGGTCGGATGGGTGCGAGGGTGTAGTAGGGGCGCTCGAGGCCCTTATGAAGGTCCTTACGGCGATTCACAAGGATCTGCAGGGACAGGGGGAGGTGATGGAGCGTCAGTGGGTGCTCATGGATCACCAGTGCATGCTGCTGGAGCAGCTGGTGGATCTCAAGATGGAGGAGGTGTACAGAGGGAGGTCAGAGATGTCGGAGTCCAGAGATGAGGAAGAGGAAGAGGAGGCAGTGGGGGAGCTGCTGGAACTGGAAAAGGAGAGGGCGGAGGAACGCAGGAAGAAGAAGTTGGAGGGGAGTGAAAGGGAAGCAACGACTAGCAAGTAGATACCTTCCAAATCCGTGTTGTAGATACTTGAAGTCATCTTCCTGGCGTCTGTGAGAGTGGCATCCGGAGGCGTCCGGAGATTGCCACGGAGGTATGTAGGGGACAGAGCGAGGAACCTATCAAAGGTTCGGAGTTATGGAGCGGAGTCCCTATCCCTCTCTTAGGGTAGACATCCAATACTCTATGTAAAGAGGAGTGGGCAGGAAAGGCAGGGGGCGAGGGGTACGTAGGCAGATCGGAGTGACCGGAGTTGTCGAGGGCAAGCCCAAGACGCAGAGGAGCTCGGAGTTGTTGGCATCCATACTCAGGTGAAGGGAAAGTGGTACTGCTCATAACCCAACACTCAACGGAGTGCTCATGGGTGAGCCAGTGGTTTCCTAATATCAAGGGAGCAGGGGGACTCAACGGAGGTGTGCGGAAGCACAAATGGAGTGATCACCTAGTAGAAACAGTGGGTGCGGAGGACGGGAGTCGGAGTACCGCTAGGGCACTGAGGCAGGGAGGTGGGGACGGAGTTGCCAAAAAGCACAGAGGAGAAGTCGGAGGGAGTCAGAAGTAACACCGTCAAGGCACAGCAGAGAAAGGGAGGGAAGCTCGCAGTGGCAGCGCTCAGCTGGAGCTCAGTTAGCGCACAATGGATGACAGCGCCCACCCAAGGTGTGGTG
>JBBPRX010000848.1:0-11185 GCA_038093195.1 Boletus fagicola | reverse complement strand
TTTTGGGCATTGGCACCCCAGTGCAGCCACCCCTTTCTGTCAAGGGGTCACTCATGCCTACTCTACCTGTCACACAGCTTTCAACAAAAGCCACCGCAGCACCACCCCCACACATCACTTGTCCTGACATGCCACTATCGCCACTCACGTCACTACCATCACCATTCACTTCCCCACCACTCCAGCCTCTCGACCTACCAGTATCCGATGACAATGATAAACCACATGCCAAGCGAGTTCACAAATCCAGCCAATGCATACTCGACATCATCAATGGCAAGGCCACCACCACCTCCCTTCTTCATGGTGTCCAAGCCCCATGTCCCATCCTCGAGCCCACCATCTTCGAAGCTGACGGTACCACTGAGCAAATTCTTGCAGCAGTTGAGGATAAGTACGAGCTTGATTTTGACAACCGCAAGCTAACCATGCTTGTCGAGCAGGCCAGCACCACAGCTGAAGTGCTTGAGCCTAGCAACCTTGCAGATGCACATCGCCGCCCAGACTGGCCCCAGTGGGAACAGGGTATTCGCGAAGAGCTTGACATGCTCGACAAGGCTGGTACCTGGGAACTTGCAGATATACCACCCGGCGCAAATTTAGTAGCGTCAAAATGGGTTTTCTGTGCCAAAAAGAATGCGGCTGGCAACATTGTACAGTACAAGGCTCACCTCGTCGCTCAAGGCTTCTCACAAGTACCCGGTATTGACTACTTTGACACTTACGCTCCAATTGCGAAGCTCGCATCCATATGGACTGTCCTCGCCCTCGCTGCTTGCTACAACCTCAAACTCCACCAAGTAGACATCAAGGGCATGTATTTAAATGGAAAATTGAGTAATGACGAGGTAATCTACATGTGTCAGCCACCCGGCTACGCTGATCCAAACCACCCATGTCGTGTTTGCCATTTGTGCAAAACATTATATGGTCTAAAGCAGAGTGGACGTCATTGGTACCAGAGGCTAGTAGAGATCCTGGTCACTAAGCTGCACTTCAAGCAATGCAAAGTAGACCAGGCGGTTTTCATTAAACAAGTCAGCACTGCACTGACCATCATTGTGGTACAGTACACATAGACAACTGAACCATCACAGCCACCACACTAGAACTGGTGAGCATGATCAAATGACAACCCAGTGAGTTCGTTGAGGTAACTGACCTTGGTGAGCTCCACTGGTTACTTGGCATTGAGGTAATGCGTGACCAGGATGAGCGCACTCTCGCTCTCTCCCAAAAAATGTATATTGAGTCAATACTCCGCCATTTCAACTTCGACGAGTTGAAACCCATCTTGACGCCAATGGACCCCTCCACCAAGCTAACCATGAGTCAGTCACCACAGTTGGCTGCCGAATATGCAGCAATGCAGCACATTCCATACCAAGAGGCCATTGGATCACTCATGTACGCCAGACTCGGCACGCGCCCCAACATCTCATACGCCGTATCACAAGTATCACATTTTGCAACAAATTATGGACAGGCGCATTGGGATGTGGTAAAGTGAATCTACCTCTATTTGCTAGGTACCAAAATGTTGTGTCTAATGTATGGAGGCGAGAAGAGACCGTTAATCAGATATACTGACGCAGATGGTAGTGTCATCAAAGATCGGCAAGCTGTGTCAGGCTATGCTTTTCTGATTGATGGCGGTGCCCTATCCTGGAGCTCAAAATGGCAAGAAATTGTATTGCTATCCACCACCAAAAGCAAGTACATCGCCACCACTCACACCACCAAGGAAGCTCTATGGCTTCAGACTCTCATTTCACAGCTCTTCACCACCATTGCTGATCCCACCACCCTTTTTTCTGACAACCAGTTGGTGATCGCACTCGCTAAGGACCATCAGTATCACACACACACGAAGCACATCAACATGCATTTTCACTTCATCCGCTGGATCATTGATGATGGCAAAATATCCCTCATATTCTGTCCAATCGGCAAGATGGTGGCCGACGTTTTTACAAAGGCACTTCCATCCCCGAAGGTCAAGCACTTCGCTACTGAACTCGAACTACACGCAGCTTGAGGGGGAGTGTCGAAATACGCAAGCATGCGTGCTGCCATTTTTGTATGTATACATTTCATGTTTCTGTCTGCACACTCTCCATACCATACATACATAGCCTGAGGCGTCCATAGTACCATGCGACAAGTTTATTGTATCCTGCTTCATCGACCCTTCATTCTTTGGCTTACTCCTTTTATCCAAGTACTTGTACTTAGAGTATTTAAGACTACCATCTGACAGCGCTCACCCTCAGTCTGTTATCCCCAAACGACTGAGGTGAGCCACTAACAAATAACTATTATCCTTGTTACTTACTCCATACATACAGTATGTAGTTTCCTCTCATATAGTCGTTGTGCCCTGCTCCTCCACTCACCCATAATCTCACAGGTAATGGCATGTGAGAGCTTGGACCCTGCAGGCAAAGTGCACACCCTGGCCTTCATGCCATTGTTGAGCAATCTCCAGACTTGCATCAATGCAGCCAAGTCCCTTCAGTTGAAGTGTGGCAAAATTTCGAATCAAGAACAATTGATTGATTTGGGATAGTGGTAACATTTTGGATCCCTTCGCAAGGTCCACTTTGATCTGATCATGGAGTTTATCCCAGCCTCTCACTTCAACCCTGCCTTATTCATGTTCTTCAAGCTCCTTTTCCCACATCTCCTTGACTGTATCTGTGATCACCTCTGAAAGAGTCTTGGAAAGACCAGCTAGTCCTGTATCAGAAATGGAATCTGTCCAAGCTGAGTCTTCACTGACTTGGATGACAGGTTCCAAATCAGCAGCCTCGATGTTAGATGTGACCTCACTGGTGCCAGCCTGACCCAGGGGTGTGCTGGATTGACTTGGACTTGGACTTGGAGTGGGTTTGGCAGTGCAGGTAAACCTGAGCATGGTGAGTTTTCTTTGGTCTTGAAGGAGATTCTTGTAACATCATTGTGTTCATGCTGACTTGCTTCCAACATCAGGGCCTTTCTTGTATTCTTTCAGTCTCTCCTTTCAATGTGCAGCCCAGCTTGCTTGCCTCAGAGACAACCAAGTTTCATCTAAAGGATTGTCTCCCAAGCTGACTGCCAGGTCAACCAGATGAGTGTGCACACAGTCATCTGAAATGAATGGTGGTTTGTCCTCCATGCATGACTCCTCCCCTGACTCTTCATGATCAGCAAGGAACTTCATACTGTCAAATTCAGTGGCAAGTTTCCACTCATCATCAGAGCTTGCAGCTCCATCTGATTTAGGACTTGGTTGGCAAGATTTTTTCTTTGGCTGTTTGGAGGATTCGGACTCGTCATTGCTGGATCCTGGCTCTGAAAAGCTGCTTAGCACAGCTTGCTTCAACCCAAAATGGCTTTGATTTCGAAGACCAGCTGTGTTTCATATGACAAGGTGTTTCCTTGGGCATCCATGTGGCATATTGGGTGCTCTATGCTCCTGCATCCAGGTTTGAATGTTTTTTTCCCCCTCATTCTTGTGGCTACAACTCCAACAGTGTGATCATGCCATCACATCATTCTTGATGAATGCTCCTAATTCTGCATTTTTTGGGATTTTTTGTGAATTTTTTAGGGTGCAGCCAAATTTTTGGGGTCTAAACTTAAAAAACTCAGATATAGGAATTTTGCTTGTGCCAATCCATTCATCAGATATTCAGTGTACTGTGTATACATGTTTTAGTTCATCTGATTAACATTGTGGTGTGTGATAATTCAGTGAATAAAATTGTTGTCTTTGTCTGTCCGGAACTGTAGTACAAACTGGCACTACCCCTAAGTGTACCCACCACATGGGTGTGGATATGGGTATGGGTATACAGAGGTCATACCCACACCCATACCCACAGGGTACCTATATCCACTACCCACATGGGTTACCCATATCCATGCAGATCTCTAACCGCCAACCCCTTCACAGCATCATTGAGTATGAGACCCTCACCATTGTTACAATTGGTGAAACCACCCCCAGTTTTTCCTTTCCTCTGACTACCCAGGAGACCCCTGCCGACGATCACCCTGGATGGACCCTCAAGGACGACATCCTCTTGGGACTAGAAGAGTTCACCATACCAGACTCTGTCTGGAATGACCTCTTTGAAGACACCAGTTCTCTCTTTCCTCCCAAGGCTGTTCCTACACAGCCTCATTGATCCTCTCTTCCCCGGTGGCTATTCCACCACTTTCCTGTTCCTATTTCTTCTGTTCCAGTTCTCTCTTTCCTCCTGAGGCTGTTCCTACACAGCCTCATTGATCCTCTCTTCCCTGGTGGCTATTCTACCACTTTCCTGTTCCTATTTCTTCCGTTCTGGTTCTTTCCTTGGACAGTGCCTCCTCAATTGCATTCTCTTATACGTGATCTTGTGATCCTTACCTCATATGTGTTTCATGTCTCGTGTCGCAATGCGTCATTATGTGTCTATGCCTACCCTCATCTTAGTTTCCTTATTTATGTAACCTAGCCAGCCCTAAACCTCCTTACCAGTATATATATTAGGGCTCCGCCTGTATTGTATCTCTAACCTGAATCTACACAATCCAGTGTATGCTTCTAGTTGTTCCTTGCTATCCCCTCTAGCAAGTCTCACTTCACTTGCCTCTTTCTTTCTCCCTTCTATCTGGGACAGCCTAGATCCCCTCATCACTGCCACCTTCTAGCATCCAGGCTAGTTAAGACCTTTGAGCTCTCAAGCTCGTCGAGACACCCTTGGGCCTTGCCTACAATCTATTCATAGAGGGACTATTCTGATAGTTGTAGTGACTGGACGTCACTTGGTTATACTTCACTAGGAGTTACACTCTTGTGTAACTTGTTAAGTTCCTCGAACTTAACATCCATTGTATGGGCAGCAGTATCCATCGCCACCCAATCATACCCACCACCGACATCCGACTCGGAGTCCAGGCTGGCATCATTGGTGTCTCCACCCACCTCACCCATGTTCAAGTTATTTGCCTAACAGTTCCCTCTACTCTGAGTTGTAGTACTACTAATAGTTATTATGTAGTATTTAATACTTAGACTTATGATAGTGTGGCCTTGATATGGTATATTCTAAACTACAGGAGAAAAACACATCTCCACCCATGTTTATTTTCTTTTTTGGACAAAAAAAAATGTTGGGCAAGAAAAAAAAAAGTCAGATAAGAAAAAAAATACACTGATTTTTGTCCATGTTGGAGTATCATACAACTCTGGTGAGTCAGCTCAAACCTTGCTTGCACGTGGAGTTTTACAGCTAAATTCAAAATGTTAGACCGCTTTCTGCTGTGTCTGACTATTGAAACTGGACAAGAGTTTCTGGTAATCTGAATAGAATATACTGCAACAGAGGTGAACAGCAAAGAGGAAATGGTGTAGGGGATCTTACACCTAAACAAGAGTTGAGGTATGTATGACAAGTAGACAGAGTAGTCCAAGGAGGAACTATATAGTGCAAGTCACTAGAGAGGAGTGATGAGGACTAGAAGTGTATGAGGAAAGCCTAATTGAAGGCTATGATTGAGTTATGGAAGTCCTTAGTGAGAGAAGGACTGAGAGGAGTAAATGTGCTAGAGAGCACATTCCATAAATGCTGTAGAAAGTGGACATAAGGCCCACTATATATATGTATGTCTCGTACATGGTGCACAGACCAAGCTGTGTCTGACGAGTATAGTAAGTGTCTTGTCTGTATGAGGAAGACAAAGCACAGAAAGAAAATACAATGAATCCTGTAGATATGGGTTGTAACGCTATTGGATAATAAAGCTATCATACATACTGTATATGTAAGTCCATAAGGAGTAAAACCCTGTGCCCCCTGGCTGCATTTAGCCCCCACCATTGTACAATTGACATATCACTGGCAGGGGTGAGCTGATCCTTCAAGTTTAAATATCTGTGGAATTCCTGCAGCCACGGTTGTTGAGGATCAGTGTAAATTGAAGAACTTGGCAGTATGTTGTTGTCATCATCTTCAGTGAAATGGTTAGTGGTAGCCAATAGTCAGGACCAGTCAGGACAACTACCCAGTTTACAGAAGATCATTGTCATCATCATCTGATAGCTCCCGTAATAATTGACTGATCTTGCCATATGCTGCCATCTTCAGGGGCTTGACTGACTTGGTGACAATGGCACTGTTCAGCTTCAGGTATCATTCTTTGTACTATAAAAAATCAGTGAAGAATATCAGGTACATATACTCATGACAATGACAGCATACCAGCTCCTCTGCAAGTTTCATTGCATCTTCATACATCTCTCCTCTCCAATACTTGCATATATGATTTGACTTTTGGATGGGATCGAGCACTATAAATTGTAAGCAAAACAGCAATGCAACTAATTATTATTGAAACCTACACATCACCATAACATATGCATCTGAATCAGCTGTCTTCTCATAGTAGTTTGCAACCTTGTTGACCCCAGCTTCAAGTGTGGGCCAAAATCTACATACTCTGCCTTTGTACTTTGTGTATACCATGCCTTATGCAAGGATTCAAGAGCTGGCAAGGTGAGATGAGTGGCAGGGCCACTGTCGGAGATGAAAGACTGTTGGGCATATTCAGCCTTGGCAAGTAGACCAAGTAACAGTGAGACATGGCCCCATTCTGCATCTGTCACTTGGAGATCATGAAGTTTCTGATCCTTCTCACAATCCTTCTCAGCACTGGCCATTTTGTGCATGAAAGTATCCACATCATCTTTGAGTTTTTCAGCACAGTCAAGCATGAAGTATGTTGATGACCATCTAACCAGCATGTTGAGAATGAGTTGAAGTGGGTGTTGTCATGGCAAATGGTTTTGGATATCTCATTGTTGAATTGTCTGAAACAATTGCTTGCATTGGGCAGATGAGCACTCCTAAATGATATAAGTCAATGACACTGTTCTCAGAATGTTCATGGTGAAATTGAATATTGTGTACCTTGACACAAATTGATCATATCACCCCTATTTCATCCTGCTGGCCACCACACTCCACAATTAATTCTGCATCAGGATTCTTGGGGTCATATTCCTTGGACTGACTGTGAGCATGCAGTAGGGCTTGCATTGCTAAATTAACAATGTGGGCAAGGCAACTTCATACAAACATTAGCAAAGCTTGGACAGAATGATGATTGTATTGATATCTACCAAACTTGTCTTTTTTGTGCATTCCACTTTTTGCCTGTTGCCTACTCAATTTGTGTTGCAAACTCACTTGCCATTGTGTCCATATTAATGGCATTATTGCAAGTCAGATGGCCAATCTTTGGTGTTGAGTAAAGTTAGCATGCTAGCACTTAAAATGTCACCTTTATAAATATATGTACTTTATGTGAGATATGTCCCAATCAAGTGGCATTATGAGCACTGTTCATCTGCATAAAGCCAAGAAGTGCAGTTTTCAGCTCCCATACACCTGGTGAAGCTTCCTGTGTCCATGACCCAGTGACCACAAAGTCTGAAGCTTGCCATGCATTGCATGTTAAATTAATGCAGCCTTTGACAGCATCACTCTATGCACAAGTAAAACACATTAATTCACTGACAATTGATATACAAATTCTTACTTACTAATAGTTGTGACCGTAGTTTTGCCATGTGCTCCTTGAACATGTTGATGATGAGTGTATGCATATACTTATGGCATGGGATCTTAACGCTGTTGGTTGCTAATGCTGCAATATCAATCATTTTCCTGAAGAAGGGATGCTCCAAAGCAGAGATTGGCTGGCAAAGGATTAGCTTGAGAATGAATCTAGGCTCTGCTTCAAGTTACTGTACCTGATCTGTATGTATCTACCAGCTATTCCACAGTGGCAGTGCAGAAGCAGTCATCACTGTACTTTGGCAGAGTTGGCTGGAGATGGCTATCGAGTTGAGTTTTCCAAGTACTTTGTGTCTTATATTTCTGCATTTTTCAGGCATTTAGAAGCATGGATACAAAATCATTTTCTTCTGCCCATTCTAAATACTCAGCCTTTTGTGGAATGTTAGCACATAATAAACAAATTATGTATAAGATTGTACATATCTGATGGTGGGATTGCAAATGCTGGCACAATGTTGATATTTCAGCAATGAGAGATTTCCTATGGATATGACCATCTATTAGTATTCTATGTAGTAGAAAATCTTGTAAATGTACAAGCAGCACTTGCAGATGCAATGCTTTTTGCCATTGCCATTATGGACAAATGGCTTGTCAAAAAAATGGTCAATGTCATGACCTTGTTTCTCTCAATGAACCTTTTGAGGCTCATCAATATCCATGACATGGATGTCTGCTTTTCCTGGTCCATTGGGTAGCAAGGACAATGAACCTATTAAATGTTAAAGCATTAGAATTTTCAGGTTGTGTGTGAAGCCCTGTGGGCCATGTACTTACCATTGTTGTCAGCACTGGTTGAAGTTGCTACATGTTTCCCTGCAACAAATTTGACGACTGTGGGGTGTACCTTTTTGAAGCCCAGATGGTGGTGATACCTCATTGTCTGAGTCTAAGAGGTCATTGGGCTCATTGGGATTGTTGGCCCTTTTGCAATTTTGGCCCAGGGAAGTCATGAAAGTGGAAGATATGTAAAGATGGATGGGGGGAGTTATTATCAGTGTGGTAGGACAACTCATGGGGGATGCTGTCTCCAGCCCCCAATCTGCCTGATTTGGTTGGCCGGTGTGAGTGAAGCTCAGGTGTAGCCACATTCTCGGTGTCTTGAAGCCTGGCCAATGGGACAGTTGCCCATTTTGGTCGAGCAGCTACTGTATATATGATACAGAAAGGTGCACAGATCAAGCTGTGTCTAACACTAACTAGGTAATGCCCTTGTACCCTGAAGGGCTATTGGACGATAAACTATTGTACGATGTACTATGTATAGTAATACCCTATACCCTGGACAAAGGGTATGACATAGTGTCTAGACCGTAAGGGTCAAGGGTATGACATCATGATCTAGACTCGTATGAAGTAAAATAAGTCTAGAACCCAAATAATATGAATAGCGGAATAATAAGATAACTATGGTTATGGAATATGGAAATTCAGAATAAGAATACCATAGTTTCAATATTGTCCACCTGGGGTCGGAAAGTGTTCCACACTTTTGCCCATTCCCCTGTTGTTATTCCATACCATTTATCTGATTGTACATGTATGTATACTGTATACACCTCATCCAAGTATATACATATCCGAGCCTTCCCCAGCCCCAGAGCTCCTCAGAACCAAGTCCAAAGAGGCAAGAACGAACACAAATGATTTTTAAATAAGTATCCTCCATAGACATTTCTCACAGCTTACATTTGCATCACACCATGGCTGGCAAAGTTGTTGTAATGCATAGTATCCATTCATTTCTCCCAATAAATAGCAAGCAGTATATAAGCATTGGCAAATAACTAAACCACATCTGTGGACCCCAGGAGATCAAACATGTTGGTGCACGTAGTGAATCATGACGGACTCTCCACTGGTCGAAACATTGCTCAGAAGCGTGTCGTTTTGTACAATATCACAGATGATAGCGTTAGAGGGGGTATAGATCTCCTTCCCGGGGCCGGTGGCCATGGCGCCCGTAAACGTGACTGTACTAAAGTTGGCAAAGGGAACGGGTGCACCGTTATGATCCGCGTAATCTTCAACGATCCACTCCGCATTCTGACCGCAAAGTGAAGCAGAGGAATTGAGATTCTGAGACACGGTCTGGCCATTGGTCAGGTTCTCGATCGTTGCAATGCCAGAATTCGCGGTCGAAGCGAAGACAGTGAGTTTGATGACATCTCCAGCAGATATAGTGATGTCTGAGAAATTGTAGTAAGGTGCGGGGTACCATTCGTGCCAGCCTGTTCGTGCAAGGAACAGTGAGATAGGTGTGAATACATGATTCAATGCCACCTCACCCCAATATGAAGGTTGATCCCTTTCAACGCTGAACATAACACCGGTCTGGAGAATAGCACTTCCACAAGTGTCACCATCGATACCAACCCAGGCGGCAGCAGAACTCCCTATCGAACCCGAAAGAGTGGGGACGGTGAACATCCCGGTGACGTAGTTGAACGTTCCCTTGACAAGGATGAGATCGTGTGCGATCATGGACTAGGAAAATGTTACAGACGTTACTCTTATCCCAGATGGCGCCAGCCCAATTGCCGCCGTATTTAATTTTGGAAACGGCACTAGCACCCCTGGACCAAATGTCCTCACTACGGCGAGCAATGCGAGTGCCAAAGTCAGGACGAACAGCCAGGACGACAGGGGCAACCAATAAGCTACTGAAAAGAGCAAGATTGAAAAGCATGATGAACGTAGGTGATATGAGGGAGCAGGAATTGTCGCAAGGATGGGAGCCTGGCGTTGAAAGAACCTACCTCTGGGTTTTTAGCCATTTATACGTCCCTTTAACCGAGGAAATTTACATGCTGTGCCACCGCAGTGAGTTCTGCTTGTCGCCCGATGTTTGTGTCAGGGACAAGCATAAGCTAGCCACTAAGCTCGTAACGCTCAACAATGCAATCTTGTGCATCGATTAACGTGAAGTTCTCACCTTCATTGAAGCGGTAGGCATCATGCACAGCCTAACCCGGTTGGTTGAAGCAAACCTGCCTCTGCATCAGCAAAATGTCAAGTCGCTACTTAACTCTTGCACCTTTGCCGGAATTTGATGGATGTCCGACCTGTCCAACCTCTCGGATCTGAAACTCGGGGCTGCGCTCAGCGAGGCGAGCATTGTCGATGTGACTACGATTAGTTCGAAACTGTGCTGGTTTTGAGTCAGTGCTGTCGCGAGATAAGGTCGATCACTGCCGGCGAAGCCTGTCGGAATTCACCTGGGACCCGGATCGGTAGACTGAAACGGGGTTTGGTTTGGGATGGGCTACGCTCGTTTTCTTTTTAAGCACTCAAGCGATTACGTCATACACCTATGGGGATTCCGAGGAAGCCTTAGTAAGGTACACAGCCATACGTAGTGTATGTTGAGGACAAAAGGCACGACGCGTTTTGCAGAATTTAAGTTGGGTGAAAATGCCGTCCGAAATGTGAAGACTGCACTTGTAATATAAGTTGGCGTTTGGGCAACGGTAGGACTTGAAATTTTCCCGGTCGAAAATATGTGGGTTGATACTTGGAATATGAGCGAACGTGTTGCCTCCTCTTGGATGTCCGTGTGAATAAGAAATTTTGTAGTG
>JBBPRX010000847.1:0-11189 GCA_038093195.1 Boletus fagicola | reverse complement strand
TACTCGTCATCCAGATCAAACTCGAACCCATCTGTGGAAACATATCCATGACCAGCGCTAGAATACGATCCGGAAGACGATGCCACAGAAAATTGCTCCTCGCTGGGATAAGGAACCGGTCGGTGACGACCGCTGGCCGGATGAGGCGGTAGACTGTTTACATACTGGACGTGCGACATCGAAGATGATGCTCTGTCGTGAGTGTAGGGAAGTGGGGAGCGTTGGGTAATCGAACGGGGTATGGAGGTATGGTTATTGTGCGCGACAAATTGCGAGATATTTCGATCTGAAGCCCTTCGACTTGCTACCTCCCTGATCAGCCTGTTAATCTGGGTCTCCCACTGTTTCAGCTGCTCCTCCGAGCGACAGCGGAGAATGAAGTACTCCAAATCGTCATCACCTCTCCACCATACAGCAAGAGAGTATGGATTGACGTTAGAAGAACCTTGAAGGAACATTAAGTTGCGTGCGACGAAATACGATATTCGCGTACGCACCAACCGAATTTCTTGGCGAGTTTGGGATGGCCTGGGTGACGTTATTCAGGAAGATCCGGCCCTTAAGAAGGAGCGGAGTGTCCTTCTTCTTGTTCGGCACACCGGGAGTAGGCGGGACTGAGGGTGTGGGCTGTTTCTTCAGGATCGAATTGTTTTTGCCGCCCCTCTTACCGCTCGGTGGTGGTTGGAGCGCCTCCTTGCAACATAAGATGATCTTCTCGAATAGAAAGACATGGTACTCTCGGTCCACTTCTGACTTGGTGACAGTGAAAATATCGTCGAGCAGGAGGTTGCCAAAATTGGACAAGTGATGACCCTTCCATTCTTTGACGCGACCTTCGAGATTTCGTACAGTTTGATTATTCTCCGCGCGACGCTGCGCTTCATTGATCTTATCCGTTATCCGCTTCGCTGCGGCAGAACCAGCTTGCAACTCCTCGTAGTAGGGATAATCAACGATGGTTGATGCCTTGACCAGGGACTGCAGACGAAAGTGAAAAGATGCAAACTAACAGAGGGGAATCACTCACATCGAGGAGTAGTGGATACTTGCAAATCCTTTGAACAGGTTTAATTAGAAAAGCGGGTAGTTCTGATTTGGCGTTGATCAAATTGTTGTGTACCTAGAACCCAGGAGGGAAATCATCAGATATGCTATTTTTGGATGCAACCGATGTCGGCCGTCGTCACACCAACCAAGCTCGCATGGAAACCAAGTTGGCGGGGAGCCGACACGAAATCAAACAAGATTACATACCGACAAGTTTTGCTCTTCTTTAATCATGATATCTGCTGCATTGGTGTAGTTGGCACAGTAAGGTTCATACACCGCAAACTCGTCTTCCTATTGTTCCAAGTAGAACACGAGGTGTTGCAAAGACAATGAAAGTACCGCATTAAGTGTGCGCAAAGTACCAAGAAAGGCAACAATTGGACTCACGTTCTCCAGGAAGTGCATACCCCAACGCTGATCTTTCCAAGGTAGCTCGGCAGTGCTCTCGAGGCGAATAAGGAACTTTCTCTGGAAGTTGAGCAACTTGTTGAGACCCGGGAAGAGTAGATGGATGGTATCCTGGTCTATTGTGTTGCTTTGCGACAGTGCGGTCGCGTATTTCTGGGTCAAGTCAGCGAAGGATAGAAAAATGAAAAGATGCGCGTCTGACCTGCATGACCTCCAGATCCTGCACATATTTACGTTCAGTTTCTACCATTTCCCTGATAATATTATTTCGGGCTGCGTCATGCGCACTTGGAGCGACAGTAGCGTTAAATGCGTGATTTGCAAGGGAGTCTATCGATTCTTGCGAGGCGAGCAGAGGGGGAGAGGTCGGAACTGGATCGAAGATATCGGATGGTAAAAGGTCGACAAGGGTAGTGACGGTGCTAACAACCTACGGTGTGTCAAGATTACGAATCGACGGAGACAACAAGGCTTCGCACCTTCACCAATCCATCGGTGGAATGACGATCCCACAAATCGGATACAGTGAATCTTTCACAATTGTCTATTTCAGACAGTCTCATGGCGAATTTAGCGATGGCACGTTTCTTCTCCTTCTCATTGGAGACATCGAAAGTGGCAGGATCAGTGCTTATTTCGGCGATGGGACGAGCTGGGGGAGGAAGGAGATTGAAGAGAAAGCAGAGGGGAATGCCGAGGGTGAAGCAATCCCAAAGCTGTGTGACTGGATCGGTGGACTGGCGAAGGTCACCGTTGGGGGAGGAGAGGATGAAGAAATGGGAGAAGTTTGGGATGCGCATGAGACGAGCACGCAAGGAAGAGCATTGCTGGTAGAGAGAAGTGGATGCGGAGGCGGCCTTGTTAAGGATGTTGTTATTAGCGACGGGCGTTTCGATTACGAGGCCTGGGTTGGAGATGATTGATTTTTTGCGGCCAGCGACGTTGGCCATGATGGTGGAAGAAAGAGAAGGGAACCGTCGGGGAGAGAAAAGGCGAAGAAGAGGGGAGAAAGGGGGGAATACACAGATGAGTATCTGCACTAGGCTTGCGGGCGAATTGACGGGGAAACTCGTCCACAAGCCCTCGATAGATAATACATTTTTAGACTCCGACTTGCCGTGTTGATACACACAAACAAGGCACAACATCCCCGTTGATTTGAACTGTTTGATGTTTTATTCGTGTATTGTCTCTCGGCGTGGGTCCGCTATACCCCCATACACCTGCTCCGGGATACCTCTCGGTGCATTCAGCATCAATGCTGTCTGGCCCTCTTAGTGTTCCGCGTTTGGGTACATGTGGCGTACATGATAACGTAGTTGTGTGCACAACTTATTGTGTCTCGGACCCCTCCATTATGATATATGATGGGCGAAGCATGCCGCAGCGTTTAGCTATGCATTGTATCTGATCCGGTAGATGGCAGCGCAGCCGAGGTGCCGGCGAGGTGCATTGAAAGTCCGCTTGCAGGACTCCAACCACTGGTATGCTTCCAAATTTGTATAGGTCACACCCGTGACCCGATTTTGGTTGGCGGTTTTTCTTTCGCCTCTCTTCTGAAGGCCAATTAGATACATCAAAACCAGTCCTGGCCAAGACCCATGGCACCAGCCCGCTCTACCAGACGCGCTCACAGCCAGAATGCCCCCCCGCCCGCCAGCGATCCCCAGAATCCCGTCCTCTTTCTCGAGCCCATGATGGGCACCCCGCTCACAATCTACATCGAGAAGGACGTCGACGACAGAGATGACCTTGTAGACCTAATCACCGTAAGTCATCCACCCTTGCATACCGATCATGCCGTCCTACCACTCCCCTCACAGAAACATGGCGGTGCCGTCTCTCCTAGTTACAGCGGCACTCCATACATTTTAGGCAAGTGTTCATCGATCTCCCCCAACTGCACCAACAGCCCTCATCCACACATCAGTTGACCCCCACAAAGAGTCGGGTCAGAACTTATTCCGCCAATATGCCGGTAAGAAGGGAAAAATCGTTCTTCACTCCCGTTGGGTGCACGAGTGTGTTCGTGTTGGTGCACTCCAGACATTCCAGAACAACTGGGCAGGGTGCAAAGTGACTGGTACAGAAAAGTAGTACCCCTTCTGCGCATTCCATATCGTCCTCTAAGATCAGCATTCTTATAGGGTCGACCTCCCAGCCGTTGTCCCTTCCCAGAATGACCCTGCCCCCTCAGCTCAAGTGTCCTCGCTGCCACCCATCCCCCCTCCTTCCCAGGCGCTCGCGACTATGGGTCCAACTGACCCTCTTGTGCACCCACCGCCGCAGGGCTCGTATGGCTATCCTGTCTATGCACACCCAATGCACCCTCCCCCTCGCGGTATGCAGCCCCCGACTGCAGCCCCTCCTCAGTCATGGCAAGCTCCCAACGCCATCGCACCACAACAGACTCACATGGCCCCTCCTCAGCCTCCAGGAATGATCCCTCGTCCCGCACAACCCTATCGGGATGGTCCATGGGTCACTGGTTTTGAGCAGCCTCCACCTCATATGGTACCAGGGCCGAGTGGTCCACCCTACGCTTATAGGTATCGAGACGAACAAACAGATTGGGCCACTGCACCTCCAGGCGATTATGCCTATGATCCTGCAACGGTTAGTTTAGAAGCCGAATAACCCTGTGCCATGTAGCTTGACGTGCACGTCCAGTATGAACAACCTTACGAACAGGCTCCTGCTTACATCCACGATCCAGGCCCTTCGACTGCCGGCTCATCTAATGTTCCTGTCGACAGTGCTGCTGGCGAAAAATCCCGTGGTCGGAAGCGAAGTCGGAACCAGGCAAGCTTACAATGTATTTTCGCAGTCCCATACGTCTGAAATCTTAGTAGGGAATTCCTGCACCGCCGCCTTCTACCCTTGTTCTCAATCGAAGGAATCCGCCTGCTCGGTCGCCTACGCCACCAAACCGCGTGATCAAGAGCACTTATGGCGGTAATCTTTTCACCTCTGATGATGTGTTGTACCTCAAGAGATACATCGATTACTGTCAAGAGCAAGGTCTTGTACTAAGGTTTGTCCCTCGCCGCTTTCCTATATATGACGTCTATAGATCCAATCCTTCTTAGCCTGAGAGAAATATGTGAGAGGATAGCTGTAAAGGTCTGTGGTTTTACTTAACACACAAATGGACTGCTAAGCGATTCACCCTGTAGGCCCCGCATCATACGTAAGCAAATCAGTCTGTATGCTCTTTTCACCCCATCGAACAACCTATCCACAGATTTTACTCCTGGCGCCGGTACTGCAACAAACATCAAATCAGGCTCGGTGGGTATTCAATGGACCTTGGGCATGCAGTGACTCCCCAGGAAGAGGGAGAACAGGAGCAGAACGAAGCGGAACAACAACTCCGAGTTAGTACCGGTCCCGGGATCATTGCAGCGGCGCAGCAACGACTACAACAAGAAGGTAACCAACCGCGTAATCGATCTCCAACTCCCCCGAGGGCATTGTTCAGGAGTACGACTGGTAAAGGAGTCGCGTTCACGGAACAGGATGTGACATTCTTGGTTCGCTTCATGGAATATAGGAAGTGGGTCAAATGCATGGTGGACAGCGTTCATTTTATTTACTGTCTTTTAACTTCCGTCATAGATCTCAGGATCGTTTCGACATGGTTGCGTTCTGGAAAGATGTCGCCACAAAGGTCATTCCTTCACTGCGAATGATGTTCGCCGCTCATTATTTCATTCAAGGCACCACATCACTCCCGTGCATCATGGATGAAGTTTTGGCGTCGCCACAAACACGAACTGAACAGGACCGAAGGGGATGATCCTTTGCCACAACCACCCGAAAAGAAGATGCGGTATTCCCGCTCAGACGACATTCTTCTTGCCAAGTATTTTTTCACAAAGCCCGAGGGCACGTCGGATAAAATATTCCAAGCATTTGGGCGACTGGTATGCATGGTTTGTATTCCCCTGCGACAGCCAATTAGTGAGCCGCATAAATGTAGCATCCTCATCATCCTTGGAAAGGATGGCAAGAACATCACCGGATACACAAAGCAAAAATTGATCATCTTATCCAGCGACTCGTCAACGGAGAGAACATTGACATGGATGACAATGCAGCGGACTCGGAGGTGTGAACTGCGTTTGGACTTCAAATGAGCCTTTGTACAGTATGGTTGACTATCATCAAGTACTCATGATTATTATCTTATCGTACACTTCCCTATGCACTGTAATGGATGTAATCCGGCATAAAATATGTCGCCGCGCGCCAGCTTATCAACATGTCGGAGTGCCTGATACTCACTCACCACGAGTGATCTGAGGTTTCTCCTACCACCAACTCCAAGTAGACATGATGGAATACATGACGCAGGAACAAGTGGATCAGGCCAGTGAGAAGTCATTTCTGGATGTTTCATTTAATTCACTACGTTATCTAGTTGCATCGGGAGGGGTGAGTGAAACTACCTGCTTCCACGAAGAGCTAGTGCAGCTCTGATCAATCATCATCACCGTTGACAGCTACGTCTGCATTCCAAATTTCTTGTCGCAAGACCAGGTCTCATCTCTCCTTCAACGCTCAAAAGATCTGTTGGCTGACTTCAGCTTAGGAGACCACCCACTTGTGAGTGTTCGATCATTAATACCTTTCTGCAAATCAAGTGAATGAAGCTGCTCGTCACTGGCCCCCAGACGAAGTTCACCACATCTGACAACCAAGTTGGTGATGACTACTTCCTCAACTCGGGTGATAAGATCCGCTACTTCCTAGAGGAAGAAGCCGTGAATGAGAATGGACGACTTACAAGGGATAAGACCAAGGCAGTCAACAAAATCGGGCATGGTACGCTACTGCCTGACGCCATTTTTCTTGCAGGACTGAAATGCTGCACAGCACTACATGCGCTCGATCCGGTTTTCCGGGGGGTGACCCTAGAGAATGACAAGTTGAAAGCTGTGGTCAGGGACCTCAAATTTCATCACGATCCTGTTGGTAAATAAGCGTTCCTACGGGATTCCAGGGATCATGATTGTTCAAATAATTGTCATCACAGTCCTTCAATCGATGGTCATCTTCAAGCAACCAGAGATCGGTGGCGCTGGTAATTAGTTGTGTCTCGAGCCCGTCATTGATCCTCACTAAAAGTTTACTGACTAGTTCCCGAACACATGGACTCGTGAGTCACTAATTGGTGAATCGTGATGTCGACTTACGTTGAGCCTGCTACTTTCGCGCAACACGATTGGTTCTCTAAGAACATTCCTTGTGCGTAGACGTCTCCTTCGAGATTTACTACTGAATTCCCGCCATTCTAACCACTGTTCTAGTATACTTCGCCTCCAACCGCCCTCGGGTTCTGGATACCGATGGAAAGATGCACGCCGTTCAATGGTGCACTTTCCTTCCTACCGGGCTCGCACCTTACCACACCAGTCACTAAACGTTTTATACGCAAGCCTGGAGGTGGAACCGAGTTTGAGGAAATCTGCCCTCCTTTTCTTCCTGGTATGAACACGAGCTCTGCGAGCACGACCGGAAGTTATGTTATACAAACTTGCGAACCAGGTCAGTTGTTGTGCATTATTCACCAAACCGCGCTTGACGGGGTTGCCGCAGGGGACCTAGTGCTGATCCACGGTAATGTGCTGCACAAGTCTGAGCGAAACACGAGTAGCCAGACTCGCTATGCGTACACGTTCCACATGATTGATAGCCCACCTCATGCTCACTACGACGAGAAGAATTGGCTCCAGCCGACGCCGTCGATGCCGTTTACTAAAATCCTCGACCTCCCGAACGACGTTACCAATGAATTTTCTAGGATGATTTAAACGTATCTTGGCAGATATAACAGTGTAATGGAATTGTATTTCCGTAGTTGTGTGTACTGTTGTCATACCGTTACTACCTCCACTTGACCACACTCCTTCACTCTCTCCGGTGTCAAGTTGTAAAGTTCATCAATAAGTGCAGGCAGGAACGTTCCCGACCCTCGTACGTCGGACCGCGTTGCGGCAAGTTCCCCTGCAATGGTAAGAGCCAAGATGCTTTTAAAGTTTGAGCTTAAGTGTCGGAAAAGTTTGGTGAACATACCCTCCGACCGCCCCGATCAACATGTCACCTTTCACGAGTTTCGCTACCCCATCTTCGTTCTTTGCCAACTCCCAAGCTCCAGCACAGAACGTAGCTATACAAGTACCTGCCAGACATCCAGAACCGGTGATGTCACCAAGTAGCCTGTGTCCATTCGTAAGCTTGACAACAGTGATTCCGTCCGAGACCCAATCAATGGCCCCAGTAAGAGCAACAACACATCCTGGGAATTTGGGAACATGCATACGCGGAAGACGTTGAGTTCGCGACAAACTCACGTTCCTTTCGTGCCAGGTCCCTGACAAATGTAGCGGGGTTCGCAAATCCGACACCAATACTATCAACCCCCTTGGCTTGTACCTCGAGGAATAACCCGTTAGTATTCGGAGCCTGACCGCAGACGAACTGACTCAGAACATACCTCCTCTGAATCAGCGAGGGCAGCGAGCTCTCCCGCATTGCCTTTGATTACACTCGCTTGCCAAGTGTTTAGCAATTCGGCAGCAACTTTGCGACGAAACTCCGTCGCTCCTACACCAACTGGATCGAAAACCACCGGTTTTTTCGCGTCATTTGCAAACTGTCCGGCGACTAGCATGCCTTCCTTGGCCGTGACCGTGCCAAAGTTGATTAGCAACGCGCCAAGGACGCGGCTTAAGTCATACATCTCCTCCGGTGCAGAAGCCATAATTGGGCTTGCACCCAGCGCTAGGGTGGCGTTGGCAGATTGGTTTGCCACGACGATATTCGTGATCTACTGGGAATGAGCCGTGCACATGAAATCATTGGCAAACTTAGTCACCTGGTGAACGAGTGGTTTGGTCTTCTTTATGACTCGCAACAGGTCAACAACCCTGTCTGTGATCGTATCTGTAGTATAGGATGGAGATACTTTGCTCAATTGTTTGGTTGGACTTGACCAGGACCGATAAGCCTCTTTGAGTCTTCTGGCAGATTTGGAAGGCTCCGAAGATGCGACTATTTCAGAAATAACAGCGACCCCATCTAATCCATGCCCTGTAGTTGACACAGACCCATGCAAGGTTCTCAAGATGTTACTGGACTTAACGCCCCCTGGTGATCGTCACATCAAGTTGTCATAATACCAGTGAATCGGACTGAGTCACACCAATGGCAACGGCTCTCAGGGATGTTCCATCTAGAGCTGCGAGCAGTGGCCCGACTCCCCGTACACCAAGGACAGGACTTGTGAGTTTCTTTGTGTTGGTCGCCCAAACCGCTCCGGTGCCAACATAATCAGCGCCGTCTTCTACGGCCTTCTTGACATGATTCACGTTGTTGCAAGATACACCAATAATCTTCCCTGGAGGGAGAAGAACTCGAGCCACATGCACTGGCATATCTGTTTGTCCCAGATGCACACCGTCTGCATCGATGGCTAAAGCGATATCGATACGGTCGTTGATAATGAGGGGGACACCATATTCTTCACATAAGCTTTTGCTTTCCTTGGCGATCTGCAGAAACTGCGTCGGGGGCAAACCACGCACAAATCATTTGCCAATGAAAACATTTGAGAGTAGACCATAACGCACTTCAGCTGTATCTGCATTCTTCTCTCGAACTTGTACAACGGTTACACCCCCCTCCAATGCCTGATTGAAAAATCAACCAGGCGTTCGCTAGGAACTCGGGGGAGAAGTCACTTCTCTGAGAACATCGCGGTACGCCTGTTCGGGCTGGGGCATAAGCTGATCCAAGTGTGTGCAGTGTCAGGGATGTACCTTTCCTTCGGGGAGAAGCTCACGTCCAGTTACTAAGTAGAGGGAGTAATCAATCGATTTCTTCATCGTCGGACAAGTTGTGAACGGCGGGCCAGAGGAAAGTTGCTAGCAATTAAAAATAGAAGGTCCATGATCGATGACGTAATGGACTGGTGTTGAGTGTAATTTGTTGCCACAAGTAATTTTAAACCATGCATTTCAAGTTGTCGAGAGTCCCTCCCAAGCGTTGGTTCTCTGCAGCAACAAAGCATGTCTGTCTCCGTAACTCTGAGACAGCAGCCAAGGTGGCGGAGGCGTTTGTTCCGGCTGGGACAAAAGACAAGGTCGTCATTGAAGCATTTCCAGGTATCACGGTTTTTTTCTGGGGATAGCAGTGTGTCGACTGACAATAATCCTTGTAGGACCAGGAACATTGACGCGTGCTTTGCTGCAGCTGCCGAGGGAACGGATACGCAAGATTATTGTTTTGGAGAATACTGAATGTTTTCTCGATAACCTTCGGGTATGTCGGTATATCTTACCATTTGCATGGTACGTTAAAACACATCCAGCCGCTCCAAACGCTCGATCCTCGCGTGCACGTCCTCCCGTGGGATGGATATGCGTGGAGCACGTATCGCAATCTGGAAGCCGAGGGCCATCTGTGGGACGTTGAAGCTTCCAGTTGGCAAGAACGTACGTCCTCTGGAGTTCGAAGAAATACATCAGTTCGATTGACTTCTGTCACCTTCAGCTGATCCTCCACTTCGTTTTATTGCACATCTCCCGACTTCCATTTATGGCGAGCAGCTTATTGCACAGCTGTTGCGTCTAGTACCCGACCAGGGTTGGTTGTTCCGCTATGGCAGAGTTCCCATGAACTATATAATGCATGATTTTGTGTGGGAGGTGTGTCCATGTTGTTGCTCTGCCTCGGCCATTCTGACGAGCTCTCGCAGCGTATATCGGCAAATACCAGCAATGTCGATAAGCTGAGAAATCGGTGCAAGTTGTCTGTTATAGCTGAAGCTGTTGCCTCGTTTCGGGAGGTCGTCCCTTCGGGTATCCTTCAACCATACGAAGAGCACTTTTGGCCACCAAGTATTGCCACCGCCGAAGGTCGTTCGAAGAAAAACCGGCAAAACAGAAATATGGTGGCCGTTACCATAGATCCGCTGTTAGAACAGGTCTCGTCCCCAATTTCTGGTAAGCTGAGATAACTCACAGATTCGACAGACCATCAAGAAAGGACTCCTTGACAAGTGGGACTTCTGCTTGCGCAAACTATTTGTTCTCAAATCAAATCCACTCAACCGTGCTATCTCGTATGTCGGCACAGCTCGTTTAGTCTTGATGGCTCATTCTTTGCTAGTCATCTCGCCCCGGGTGCATCAACCTTGTTGACTATGCTTGCAGATAATTCCCTTTCTGGGCATCACTTAATTGATACTTCCAAGCCTGTGCGTGAGATGGATGTACAAGATTGGGCAGCACTTGTACAGGCATTCCATTCATGGCCATTTGCACCTGATGTCAGTTCACAACTACAAACCTGGCAACTTTATATGCTGATGTGGTTCACAATTCAGGATTTGCTTATAACGGATTCATTTTCTCGTGAAGAGAGACATTAGTCATATTGGAGCTTATTGTGGTCAATGGTTAGGATGGCATTTTGTGCTTTATTATTTGTGGATCCATTGGTTTGGATTTCTTGTTTGTGTAGACACTAGAGGTGCACAGGATCCTGGTACTGTACATGCCCAAGTGAGGCTCTCAAAATGGTGATGTTTGATGGAAATTGTAAAAGGAATGTACAGTGGCTCAAAAAAGTGTCCCAATGTTGGGCTGTTTTGGAAGAATTTGATAGTTGCAAGAGAACCAAAAGTCAATAACCCTAACCCTTGCTGGGTCATTGATAGCCCTAAC